>JASJET010000096.1:767500-1000000 GCA_034092305.1 Diaprepes abbreviatus
TGGAGAAAATTGGACCAAATTAAATTTTTTTGTTCGCCAAATTGGATCCGCCATATTGAGTTTTTTAAAAATAATTTCAGATTCGTTGTGTACCATCCCAAAAATACCCTCATACCAATTTTGGAAAAAATCGGATAAAATTAATTTTTTTGTCCACCATATTGTCAGCGCCATCTTAGATTTTACTGCACCAATGTCGTCCAAAAAATATGAGACCACCGCAGCAACTTCCTGAACATAACGTAAAAAATTTCTTTCAAATCGATGCCGCCTTTCCGGAGTAATTGGTGTACATACATAAAAAAATGCATAGTCTACGAATTGAGAACCTCCTTCTTTTAGAAGTCTGTTAAAAAGAGACGACTTGAAACATCCGTAGTCCGACTGTTTGTTTATTCATCCGTCTACCGTGTAATTCTTTGTAATACAATTTTGCAGGTACATGCTTTCTATTAACTCAAAACCAGACCTGAGGCGAAATTGGTAAAAAAAATATGTGAAAAATAGAGATCTCTTCAAAAATACAAATAAATGTTTTCATTTAGCTGCTTTACTCACGAAACGTGAGACTCCAAAATAACTTTCATCTTATTCTTAAAGTGTGACTTTTGGTGAATACCCAGGGCATAACAATTTTTTGTTATGAAGAATGCAGATCATGTGAGACTACTTGGTTTGTTTTTGTAATTATATGTTTTGCTTGGTTTGAACATATATCTAAAATTATACAGTGCTTCTCAAAGAAAATTGATACGATTGAGTTACATTTACTAATTTATAAAACACAAAAAATAGTTTAAAATTTAATTTCCAATGTTAAAAAGTTAATGAAAAAACAGAAAGAATTTTTTTATCGTTGAGTATAATATTCATTTTGAAAATGTGAATTTTGCTTTTAATATTTCCTAGTGTCAGATAATTTTTTGCCATTGACATAATGCACTAAAATTATTAGTGGTTCCTTCGGTTTCGCGCCAACTGAAGTTTATGGTGGTGACCTCTAAATTTTAGCCGTTTACAGCGATATATCGAACTTTGTGTAGTGGAAATTTAGAATTTTATACTTTTCATCGATGTGCATTTCAATTTGACAACGAAAAGACATACTTTTTTTATAGGCCTTAAATTTTGTTTTAGTCATATTTTACATAAAACTATGGTAAGTATTTATTTATACCAAACCACACCAAAATTAATCATTTTCCCAAAAAAGAAGTTTCATAAATTGCCAAATTGAAAACAAAATTTCTCGAAGACGTTTATTTTTTTCGATGTTCCTTCCTAAAATAAACTTACTTTAGAGCAGAGTTTCCCAAACTTTTGGTGCTGTAAACTGCGAACCAATTTTTTCTATTTTCCGTAGACCCCCATGTCTCCATGATATTGAATTTTTACAATTTTATGAATTTAAATCTGTTTTTGGTAGCTAAATTCTTAGTCTGGTGAATGTGTGAACAACATGGGGAGTCGGAAATGCCTAAATAACAGCAAACATTTGCATTAATATTGCATGAATTAAATTAGCTCGTAAAAGACTGCGCCGCCTTCTTTGCAGCTCTGGTTCGAGTTTACACACATTTGCTAACGTGCGTATAAGCGCAATGCGTTGCTATGAAATGCAAAAGTTTTTATACGGTAATGCAACTACAACTACACAATAATTTAATTAAATATACTTAATTAATATAGTTAATTGCCTCTCTCTATTCTGAAATTACATAGGTACATTATAACAGTTAGGAAACGCCTTAATTTTGATGAAGATCTGCAGAAATAGAATTCACTTTCATCGACACCCATTTACATATTATGCACCCCCAATTTTTTGACTTAGACCCCTTGCAGGCCGCAGTCGATTCCTGCAGGTCCATTCTGGAAATCAATGCTTTAGAGATTAGGTGATCACTTTTTCATCTTTACTGTTCATTTTTCTGCTTAAATTGTAAAAATGACCCTCCCGTCACTTTAGAAAAGTTAAAAATTTTAGAAAGTAATATCAGATATTAAACGATTATTGTTTTTATGTCAACTGCAAGAAAGTGGCAAACTTTATGTTTTTTTTTTCCTTAGCATGATTGCTTTTAGTCCCAATTCATTTGATTCTTAAACTCTTTTACTTTTGTCTACTGAATAAAAATAACGTGTGGCTAAATAAGAATCCGTCTGGATGAAGTTCGCAAGAACTTCCCACTGACTATTCGTAATTTTAATTTTTTTTGACAGTCTATTTTCCCCGGTATCCTCACTATCGTGAATAATTTTTAAAGGGACATATACAGGGTGTTCTCATGCTAAAAGGTGCGGAGATCTCCAAAGAACATGGAAAAACTCCGGGTCCGAAAAATGACGACAGCGCTGTTTCGCCGTAGTAGGAGACTCGTCAAGCCATTGCATTCGCTACAAACCATCATCTCGTATCTCTGTCCTATAAACAGATTTTACGGTTGAAAAATAGTAAATAAGACACAATGGCGACATCTCGATGACTCACTCAATAACATAAAAATAACACAAATCAACAAATGTTGTATAAAACCGCCATGTGGTAGCGCAACGGTAAATTAAAAAAAGACATATCAAAACTGGATACACGAACTTGCTACTCTAAGGATAGGGGTCGTATTATTCGGCATCGGCAACCAAACAAACTATGAATTCCACAGTTTAAGTTCAGTATCGCACCAAGGATCTCCATAAGAGAGCTGTTGTGTATGTTTTAAGCAAACAAATATAAAATTAAAAAGAGAAGTCCGTGTAATTTAAAAATAAAATAAGAAATTTTCGGCTCTGCGGACAAAGACCGTTGATAAATATTATTCTCATGCTACAAAGTGCGGAGATCCCCAAAGAACATGGAAAAACTCCGGGTCCGAAAAATGACGATAGCGCTATTTTGTCCTAGTATGGGACTCGTCAGGCCATTGCATATATATATATATATATATATATATATATATATATATATATATATATATATATATATATATATATACATACTTGGGAATAGATTCACATTTAAAATATGTTTAACGTTTCGCTCCCTATTTATAACATCTTCAAAAGCAATTGAATCGAAAATTTTAAGTGACCTATGAATATACCATAAATACAACCATGACACACAATTGAAATTCAACATCTAAACAATAATATAACATTTAAAAATATAATTAAAAATTGAAACAATGATTATTTAAAATGTTCTCTTTAGTAAATCTTACGCACCTTGAGATTACGTCAAAACTATTATTAATATCAACAAACTACCAAGGACTTGCATTATATATGGTAAACAAAAAAATTAAAGGAATTTGTTTTTGCTTTTAAGGAAATATATACATTTTTGATGTTGTTAAGGGGATATACTGCGTCTAAATTTATTATTATAGATTTGACTATGATTGTTTATATCAGTTCTGTCATTTACTGTATGAATTTCCTTCTTGATTTCTATCATTTCCTTTGTTATTAATTTCTGATAATTTTTGTCTCTATCGACTATTTTGGTATTTTCAAAGTTAAAAGAGTGGCTTTCAATCTTTTCATGTCTAAAATGTAATGAAGCACCATCGTACCTAAACCACATCTATACTCTAACTTGCATGAATAGATCTTTCAAAGGGTCATTTAAATTTTGATGCAAAATTATAGAGTGTATCAGTTAATCTTCTTTCAAAACGAAAGTTCCAATTAAGTAATTTAAAATGATCCCTACCTAAACCTTCGTCATAAATATTTCTTGGGGCCTAGTATATACTACTTAAATGGAATTTCTTTGCGCAAAACGTGAAAATTATGAGAATGATTAACGCCGAGTCTTGTGAAGCTAGCATTGTTTCTTTAAAAAGAACAGTTCTAATAAAAAATGGATTTTTTTCTAAATTTTTGTAAAAATCAGTTCGAAATTACGTCTTGCAAATCTTCATTTGGAGAGAGTACGGGCATCTTTTGAACACAGAAATACTGAAGCAATTTTTCCTGTAAAATTTTATGGATAACACATTTTAAGGGCCTATTTGAGCTATGTGTTTTCTTATATTGTTAGAACGATTGTCAATAATCTCTTCGAATTTCTTGTTCTTCTACCAAAACCTTTGCCACCACGACATATTAAAAGATTTCCTAAAATAGATTTGTAAAGATCAATTTAAATACGTTTCCGTTTTAATTTATTGTTTGCCCGTATCTTTTCAGCTGATATCCAAAAAAAAACTCTAAGATTATTTTGATGAGTGCTGTACACTCCTGCGAGTTTGACACATACAGGATATCTGACAAACTTATTAGATTAGTAAAACTTTTCCAGAGAAAGAAAAAATATTTGTAAGGCAACAAAAACAAGAATAAATTATAAATTAAGATTTAAAATTCCCTCCGTGTTTCATTTAAGTTAGGACGTTAGTCTTTAAACAGATGACATCCAATCTAGCTGACATAGTAGGAAAAATAATGATAGTTACTGTGAAATATAAATTTATTTCCTTATGTTTGTCATAATCTCAGCCCAGCAATCTTAATCGGTTTTCTCATGTGAAGTAGAAACAATTTTTTGGTCAGAGAAGAAATTCGGTTTCTATAACATTGATAATGTGACCCGCTAAATGATGTGTATTTATTTATAGTAAGTTGGGGAATTTATTTATTTTCGATACACTTGTGTTCTTTAGACCGAGTGGAAATAATTTGTCTAGTCTCCCTAATATCTATACAGTTCACATGTAATGTACCCTTACAATTTAGTAATATCAAGTAGTAAGTTGCCAGACGAATAATCTAATAATTACAATATTTTCCATGCCACCCTGTAACTAATACGGTATCAAAAATTCTTTTGTCTTTCTGTATTATTAAATGTCTGTTTAAGTCATTTAAATCTAGATACGAAGGCTTAACTCCAATAATTACGCTGAATCCCTGAAAAGACTTAAACAAAACGTCCTGCGGCTTTTCAGAGCTTTCATTGCCTCGATTGAATGTATTATCCTTACATTTTTATGGTTGTACCCTTTTCATTTATAATCTAATAAAATTTCTTTCTTTCGAAAAAAATTTTCATCTTTGTCTTTTAAATTAAATTTAGCTTCAACACATCTTTTATTAATGACTATTGTTTTAAAAAAATCTCCAGTTTTTATTAGGATTAATTTTCTAAAGAGATAAAATTAATGGTCTTTGCAGACTATAGCCAAAATAATTTTTAAGGGATCTTTAGAAACGTTCATTCATAAAGTCGCTACATTTTCTATTACTTCGACTGCTATTGGCTTGAACGAATTTCAACGGTAGTTAATAATACCTTATAAGCATGCGTTGCTGTCAAAACTTAACATAATTAAGTAACTATTTTTATTTATTTTAAATGCATTTTATTTAGTAGTTATGTAAATTATTTACTAATATTATATCATGCCAGAATTAATCATTTAGGGCGTAGAAATGAAAATTGTTTTTAAAATTGCGCTTTATTGCAATATAGTCTTTTTAACTAATGTATTTATCCATTTTTCCGAAAATCATTCCACTTTGAAAGAACTAACAACCTGATTTACTAAAAAGGTTAAACTTTTAAACCCGAATTAATTACCAGGCAAATTAGACCTACTAATTTGTCAGTTTCATTTTGCTTACGATATTGTTATAATTTCTATTATATAACAAACAGACCTTAACATATGAAAAGAAGGAATAAAAACCTAGAGAGGAAATCCTTGAAATCGCTTGAAAGTATTTTCCATATTCGCGAGTTTAGAAATAAAAGTAATGAATTTTTTAATTTCTTCAATCCTGAGATTCAAAACATCATGAATTTATTGTTGCACCTTGTCAATGGATACTATACTAATAAAATTGAAAATAAAACTAGTCCTACTAATGTTACCATTTGATGGCCCATCAATACCATCATTAATATAATAAGTGTACCTTGTTCAGCAAACTTGTTCACTCATATAGGAAGATTATTGGTGAGAGATCTAGAATTAGCTTTCTGTTTATCTTCAAACTATTTTACATCGGATTTCAATGATTTAAACTGTTTTGCCGCCTACAAAATATACATACACATAAGAAATAATTAAAAATAGTACTCTAAATTTTTACTTACCTTCTTTTAATTCTTCTATTTCATAAGCTTAATGCTATTTTTATCATCTGAGGTATTTCAGTATTTCTTCTTTTAGCAACTGGTTATCATAACTTCTTTTAGTTTTTTCAAATAATAAATAACCAGTTAAAAAAATTAAATATTTTTAGTAACAGAAATAAATTAAGATCGTCATTAACTTGGGGCTTTGTTTTCCTATTGGCAACCATCAAGTACTATTATGTAATCTGAAAGCTTATCATGTAAAATAAAACGTTAATTGTTGCTAACCTGAACTAAACCGTAAATGTTACTTAGACCGGTCTTAAAGTTAACACATCCAGTGAATTAGCGGGTAAAATTAGGAAAATTACGTTGATTTTTATGCAATTATCATTTGCAGATTTATGATCAAAAATTTTAAATATCCATAATCTGTACCAAAACTAGGGTTACTTTCATTTTCTTACAGAAATATTTTTAAAGTCATATATAAATTTGAACTTAATTTTTTATAAACTAAACTTGCAATTTAAAATCAACTGAAATCAAATTTAAATAAAATGGCATGAAAATCAGTGGTGCTAACAAACAAAAAAGTTTTATTACGATGTATAGCATTTCGATCTTCTTACCATAAACGTAAAAGATTGCGGGCGATTTTTATGATTATAGCCAAGAAATGGGTAAATATAAAAATAAGGGAAACAAAATGGCACATGAAACTTCGATGAGCCAACCTCCAAAGTAGATAGATATACTAAGAAATATCTGAAAAACCAAAAAATTTCGCTAAATTTCATTCACCACCTTAAAATACCTGTTTACTGAAGAAATATTTAATTCTGACATAAAGTAATATAATTCAATAACGTCATGATTAAAAATGATTTTTTCAAAATAAATGTATAGACCTTTTTTTTGATAATGTTTAAAGTATCTAAAAAATCTCTTTTAAAACTTACACCTGATAAAATATCAGGCCTACGAGTTGAGTAGCGAGTTTATTCCTGATTTTTTTTGGTGATGTCGAAGGTTGTTTATAGCCTGGATTCGTAAGTTTTTATCGGTTATTCAACATGCCAAAATTTTATTAAAACAGACAAGTTTGCTTGAAAGCTATAGCCGAAAACTAAATTACTAGGTACACGTTTTGAGCCATATATTGTTACGAACTTTGTAGCGTTTTATATTTCATTGTATTAGTTTGTGTTTGTAGTTCGTAGGGTTTTAGGTATATTTTCTACGAGTTTATAATTTATTTAAGTAATTTTACCTTTGTTAATTTCCTCAGGAGACGACTATGAAAGAAGGTCTGGAACTTTGTAGAGAATTCGATTTCCATATTTTTAACATGGAACGCCTATGATGGAAGGTCTAGAAATCACCGGATTATTCCTTTTTCTTATTTTGATTACCCCATGTAGTATGGGAATTCTTCTAGAGAATTAGGGAATCTTCCGGTATCGACCAAAAGGGTATATAAAGGGTCCAGATCGGCTTTCTTGGTCAGTATATTTTGGGAGTTTGTCCACGCAAGTTGAATTAATTTGACAAGTGTCAAAAGTAAGGTTTACAATAAAAAGTTAATATATATATATATACATTACTTCTAAACCACCTATAAAAGATTACAGGGAGAAACTCGACAAGGAGGTATTCAATTTCCCTTTTTCAACCACTTAGGTCAATGGTAAAGTACACGTCTAATCATTATGTAAAAAATTATTCTTTCAATCAGATTTACAAGCCAAAATGCCTCGCCCTCCCTCCAGGGATTATTCACTCATACCAGGTATACAAAGACACCAAAAGTATGAAGCTCTGTGGGGACCTTTTCCATGTTATCGGGTCCTATGTGGCCTGGTTTTCCGCACTTCCTGTAAACTTTCGGACGATTGCAAGGAGAACTGCCTTGTGTATCGGTTTATACAGATGCTCACTAAGGCCCAGTCCCTTGATGTTCCGCAGGAGGTTCTTTGGTCTCACTCCAGTTGTTGATAGTATTATGGGAATCGTGTGAACGCTGTTCATTGCCCACTCTCTGCGGATTTGCACCTCTAGATCTTATATTTGGCGATCTTCTCATTGTATTTTGGTCTTCAGTTGTTGTTATTAGGTACAGCAATGTCAATCAGTGTAGTTCGCCTAGAAATTTTGATCTGTAAGTATAATATCCGGCCTATTATGAGCAATTGTTTGATCTGTTGGAACCGTTTCAGTCTCAATATAACTTGTATTCGTTGTTTTCAAGAATAGACTCCGGATTGTATTTATAGTAAGGCACTTTTCCTTCCTGTAATAGTTTTAACTTATCTGCTAACTCTTGGTGGAGTATCTTAGCAGCTGATTCGTGTCTTTCCTTATAATCGGTTGCGGCAAACGCTTGGCATCCTCCAGTTAAGTGCTGGATTGCCCCTAAAGTTCGGTAGCCATATCTACATTGATCATTTTTTATTGAGGGATCTCTGACGAACTTCAGATAGTTATTAGTCGGAATAACCTGGTCTTGGATAGCTAACAAGAAGCTCTCCGTTTCCGGAAACATCTGTCCTGAAATCAACCAGTAGTTCAACGCTGAGTTGTCGACATTGTCTTGGATGACCTCATTTGGCTGCCGTACATGAAGTGGTTTCTGTAGCCAGGCTTCTAACTTCTCTTTGTCTGTTCGGTGGTGAGAAGAAATATCCTGTTCTGTCAGCTGTAGCGGCGCTGAATCGTCTGCCCCGCATATTGCTCGATGTAGTGTGGAAAAGTCCGCTAACCTGTGGAAATAAGGACGCAAGTTTGTTATTTGTTGATCGAGCTGCTTACCAATCCTCTTCCTCCTTGATGTTCAACAGCACTCCGAGGGTGGTGTTTTTGTGCTTTTGCTAAGAGTGTTCTTATTTTCCTTTGCAGGTTCTCGATGTCCGTCCTGTTCCATTTTACAATTCCAGAAGAGTGTCTAAACATAAAGTATTTGTACGCGTTGAGCGCCTTAAACAAATTTCTACTATTTAGACTAATCCGTAACACCCGTTTTACTCTCCTGACAAATTCGGTGGTCAATTCGACCTTCATAGTGTGATGGTCAATTCGTTTAGCTTGTTTTATTCCTAGGTATTTGTATATTTGTTCTGCTTCCATTGCATCTATAGTTTCACCGTTCTGCATCTCAAAAGCTCCCGGTTGTATCTTTCCTTTAACGATATTCAAAATGCGGCACTTGTCAAGTCCAAACTGCATTCCTATATCCCCGGAGAACTCCTCTGCAATTTTAGGCATTTGCACCAGCTAATTTCTGGTAGCAGCCATCAGTTTAACATCATCCATCTATAGGAGATGATTCAATCTTCCTACCTCTTCGTTGTTATTTCTAATACTAAAGCCGTATCTGGTAGAGTACAAACTGCGTGATAGTGGGTTCATTGCAAGGCAGAATTACAATGGGCTTGTCGCACCCCTCGACCAATATTTATCTTCTGTGTTTCTAGGTCCTCTGTTATCTTTACTTGCAGTGCGGCCTTATCTTAAATATACTTCAGAAGATTTTTGTATCTGGAGTCAATCCCTGCATTGTCCATTGGTTGAAATATGGCCCATATCTCAACAGAGTCAACAGCTTTGCTATAATCAACAAATGCTAGGTGGATTTGAATATTATTTTCGGTGCATTTTTCAACTATTAATTTGATGTTCTGTATCTGCTCTGTTTTATTAAAGCCCTTTCAAAATCCAGCTTGTTCTAGAGGTTGATAGGAATCAAATTTGTTTGTTAGTCTATTAGTTATAATATTTGTAAGCAATTTGTACCGATGTGATATAAGACTTATTGGGTGATAATTTCCGATGTCTAATTTGTCGCCTTTTTTGTACAGAAGAATGCCTTGAGCGTTTTGCTAGTTATCGAGGATTTTACCGTTTTGAAGACATTTATTCAAGAAAAAGCTCAACTCTATCTCTGTCGAATTATTAAGACAATTTCAGTTAAATTCTCACATTTTTTTTATAAATTTACTAAAAATCAGCCGTTGAATATTTTAGTCCAAAAAAAATATCGCTTATTTGGGACATTATAAAGTACACTCAGGTTAAATTTCAGCCAAATACAATCAAGAGAAACATAAAAAATCGAAATTATATTTTTTCGCGTTTTATTCCGAAAATTTTTAAATTATGTTAAAAATGGTAAATACAAATGTATATATTTTATTATCTATAATTTTTGAATTTTTCTGTTATCAGAATGCTGTAACGAATTATTTTGGCTGATTTCAGAGCTACGGTGACTGAACTAATATGGCCACATATCAACTATAATTTTAGATTGATGGGTAGAATTATAAATAGGGTTTTCCTGACACAATCAGATTCAATGTCATTTTAGAATTGCCAGTAAGAAATTTCTCTTGTTACATGTCGATATTTTTTTGCGGATAATTTTTAAATTAGTCTTTTGAAAAATTAATAGATTTCGAACGTCTATGGCAAAAATGTCGAATAAATAATTTCTATATTACAAGATTGTTTTAATTGTGCTTATAACAATGCAAAAAAATAAAAAATTATTCTCCGTTCCTAATTTATTATTAACCTATTTATCACAAACTTTATAAGTAATTAATATAAATTCTTATAATTTATTAAACATTTGTAGTCGATCAAAGTTTACTTCAGAAATAATTAATTTTGTAACCCTTAGAAAGAGATGAGTTTCATTATGTTTACTCCAAAGCTTGTTAAAACTTTATGCCAAACGAAGATTTTCTATAACTTCGTTCGCAAATGAAATCCATTCTTTCAACGTAATTCGATGGGTTATGAAAAATAAATAAGAGACCCTCTTCCTAAATAAGGATGGTGTGTGTAAAAAATGCCGAGACACGTTAATTTAAATTTTAATTTTTATACGTTTATTTATGCAGAGGAACTAGTGGGGTCATTCACTTATAATGGAAAAAAAGAAAATTATTTTATTTACTTAAAAACAATATAAACAAAAATATACAAGCTATTATAATCTATTAAAGTCAGTTAAAGGTAGAGTTTTATAGCATTCTGAACAAATTTTATTTAATATTTTTAATTTTATTTTTCCAACATTTCAATAAATATGGCAAATATAATCCAGAAACTTAGCAAAATGGCTTTCACACTCCCTTAAAGAAAAATTCACTTATCTCAGATAAACCTGGATATCTAAAGGATTGAGCTCGGTTGTCAGGTCCTAGGTGACCTCGCAACTAATAGTGACTTAGTATAAGGCTGTGCAAATCTGGCGCATCTGTGTATCGGCTAAAGCCTAAATCCTTGTTACTAAGTAGAAAACTTTGTGGTGTTTGTTGTTAATAGAACTAAGAGGATTATCCTAACTCATTCGCTATACTCCAAGTGTTTCTACCGCCAGGTCTCTATTTCGCAATCTTTTCAGTATGCCAATCACTTATTATATAGATCTTTTATCTACCAAAATGACGTCTGATCTGTATGAGCAACTGTGTGCTCCGTTAGTACAGTTCGATCTCAAAACAGGTAGAACTTGTTATTTTCCAGCATAGATTCCAGGCTATATTCGTAATAGGCACTCTACTGCAAAAGGTTTTTAACTTGTCTGCTAAGTGTTGATGGATGATCTTGATGGCTTAATCATGTTCCTCCTTGTACTCGATACCGCAAACGCTTGGAATTTCCCTGGTACGTACGGTATACTGTGCAAATTTCGGCGTCCATATGGGCATTGACTGTTTTGGATTGCGGGGTCTGTCATAATATATGAAATATTTTTTCATTGAAAAAAATCTGATTTTTAATAACTAATAAGAAGTCTCCAGCTTTCAAAAATATTTGGCATAAAGCTTTTCTTTGGCTGATTGATAATGATGAATCCTCAAACATAGCGGCATTGAGTCGTATGCCTCCAATATTCATCGGTTTAGTAGAAAAAAAATTTTCTAAATTGGAAATAAACACACAAGTTTGTCATTTTTTGGTCCAATTGCCAACCAAAACATACCGTACCGTTATATTGGAGATGCGATATTTATCAACCTCTAGTAGCATTCTTGTATCCCTAAAGAACCATTTCCCAATTTTGAACATTTATCCCTGCTAATTTAGTTTTACCACCTTTCCACAACAATAGTGGAATTTAAAATGCGCGATAGTTGATCTATTGAAAAACAAAACCATAATGGGCTTAATAAATCCCATTAATGTTCCGCTTCGTATTGGGATTGTGTCTGTTTTGATGTTGTTGCAGGGGGGTATTTACATTTGAAGGCTAATTATCCAGATTGGCATAAGGTGTTCTCATATGTAAATCGACCATATATAGTCGCAATATGGTTACTAGCCACGCATGTAGTACTGAGTAGAAGCCATCTTGGCAGTCGACGTAAGCGACAAAAAGGTTTCTAAGTTTTATATAGTCTGATGACCGATGACAGAATCTATAATAAGTCGCTGTTTGTAATCTCTTGCACATTCTTTTTGCTAAACTGTTGTTTTGCTCACAGTGTACATGGATAAGTTGTATTATGAACAGTACTGTAAAAATTAAATAGCTGAAAATTTATTCAGGTTTTACTAAAGATCAAAACCAATATTAATTAACTCTAGAATTTATAGCAATCCATTTAGCACTAATTCTGTTCAGTTAACTAAACTTCTACTTTGCGACATACATAATGAAATGGCGTATTGATATCAACTAACAAAGTGGGCCGAGCAGACGAAGTAGAGATTTTTACGTAGTTTCACTATCAAACATAATAACGGTACCATTGATTTGACAAGATAATAGAGACAGTCATGAACAAACTCAGTGAAAGTCACCTCATTATGCAAAATTCAGCATTATATTTAACTTCTTTTTTAGAATCGCGTACAAGAGATTCTTCTGAAAAATATCTTTTACAGACACGATGCCTTTTGTAAATAACTTCGTAATTAAAACAGTTCAACAAGGGTTGTTAGTTGCATCTAGCCATTTTTGCATTATATCAAAATCCTTTGGACACTGTAACACTCTGAACATTTTGAAACAGAACACTTAATTTTGTATGTTTTTTTTCGCCAAAAATTTTTAATCTTTATAATACATAACAATATTTTTTGATAAAAGTAAAAACACAATCACTTTCGCACAAATTACCGGTGTATTAGACACCACAGCTATGGTTTAACCTGAACCAAAGTAAATTCTTTAACAATGGTTTGAAGAAACCTCTAGTTGGTACTGGCAGCGCTACGCGCGACTGCAATGCCAAGTTCAAAGACTCTTAACTGAAAGTGTAGCTGGAAAGCAAATTTATTGAATAATGAAGGGAATGGAGAAAAAATGAAATATGTTAAAAAATGTATAATTGGTTCTAATGCGCGGTTTACTAGGGAGCATCTTTTTTGAAGAGATGGGATTGCTAGCGGGACATTGTCACCTGCCAGATCATCTTTATAGGATTGGGTCGCAGATGATCCGGTGTGCAGATAGTTCCTGAAGCAGAATTAAATGGTTGAATATGTTCTCAAAGAACGCCCGGCACTCAACGAACTAAGGGAGATACATTTCAGGAATATAATAATATCATCCGACTCAGTTAGGCAAGGTGAGGTAACAAGACTACTTGGATTCGCAAAGGCGATCGACCTCGAATGAGCTGCGGTCATGGTGGGATGTAATAGGCCCAATGAGGCCGAAGCGCCGAGGAGTATGTATCACCACTCTTTTTCATTTATTCAGTCCTCGTAATAATGTCTCGACTTTTAACATTTTGAAATTAGGAAGGTACCTTCAAACTACCTACTTCATTTTGATGATAATAATTCATTTATTTACTTTTCACATCAACCTCTAAATTAGAAGGCAGGATTTAGATGCCAAACATAGAGTCATTTATTTTACACGGCTTGTGACAAGAAACATAAAAATATTAAAACAACACATTTAAAAGGACTAATTTAACCTACATAAAACCTATCTTCCAAACTTCTCAAATTTAGTGATAAAAAGCAAGAAATCTTACCCTCTAATTTACTAACATGCCCTAACTTTTAAATCGCTCTAAATTGAAGTAGAAGGTTTAAACTGACAAATACATCAACAAATTTTTGTTAATTTTCGGAAGACAAATATTACCGATTTCAAAACTATATTTGTTGATTTTTCTTAATATTTCAATGTAAGCTTTTTTTAACCCATGTAATTTAAATTACACCAGTATCGTAAGCGAAACCAAACTGACCCACTAGAAGATTATACTTCAATAGCGATTAGATCGGGTTTAAGTCTTAAACCTTTTTAGCGAATCTGGTTGTTAAGTACAATTATACAATAATAGTTCTAAAAAAGAAAAGTTGTGTTGAATCTTATTTGAATTAAAGTTTAAATCATTTTTACTATTGGCATTCATTCTGTTTTCTCCCGAATTATTCCTGACTCTATATTACATTTCCTTTAAATATCTAGTTTTTCAGATGATTGCCTCAATTAAATGAAAAAATTATATTCCATTCCGATTTTAATTGATTAATACTGCTTAGAATACAAATCTCTGTATTCGTAAATTGAAATGCGTTTAATTAGAAGATGAAATATTGTATAATTTACATAAATACATTTAAGAAATGGAGGAGGGAAATGTTTTCAACTCAATGTTTAACTGAAAAATCTAATGACGCTATTAAAATAAGACCTTGTCGTTTTTTGAGTCTAATATAAGTAAGCAATATTTTTGAAAATAAAACTTTATTTTGTTACTTTTCAATATAAGTGCACGCCAGTTTATTGAGGAGCTTTGTGTAGTGGTGGTCTGTAAATTTGGGATTATTTTATAACGTGGAAAGAAAACAAATTTAAATTAAAAGAACAATACACATATAATTTTAGAAACGCCGATTTTTATAGGATGTACCAACTTCAGCTCCATAGTGACTGGTCTTTTCTGCTTGAAAGTCTTGCTGTTGAAGAAACTGTGGCGGCATTTTATCAGCATATAGATGTAATTTTTAATGAGACGGTACCAAAAACTTTGTTCAGGCATTGTAAGTATCCATCTTGGTTCACTAAGGAGGTAATTCGCTTATAAAAAATAATAGTTGCTATGGTGGAAATACAAAAGTTCTAAGAAGACTTGCGACTATTCATCTTTTAGGCATGCTAGGACAGTTGTAAAAAATCTTATCCATACGTCCTATAGTACTTATCTTGCAAGTGTTCAAGCGAAATTTAATAAGAATCGCTAATCGTTCTAGTCCTACACCCAAGCTAGGAGACCTAATAGTACTCTACCATCTGCTATGTCTTAACAAGATCAGGAAGTAACTAATCCCACTGACATTGTAAATTCATTTGCAAAATTATTCAAAGAGTCCTCTATTGTTTTTGCACTTTATATACCTATTTTTAGTCATAGTTGCAATTCTTATCACATCTCATTATCTAAAATAATGCTTAAAGACGTTGAGAAAGCCTGTAAAAAAAATATAAGACCAAATTCACAGAGGGTCAAGATTCCGTTCCTTCATTTGTCATAAGGGATTATGCTTGGGCTTTTGTTGAGCCTTTGTCTGTAATTTTGTGACCTATGGAAGAAATCAAGAATCTGTCAGGTTTTTAAATAGGTGATAGAATCAGGGTCGAAAATTATCGCCCCATAGCGATAATGTGCAATTTTATAAAGATATTTGAGCGGCTTCTTCAGGGATAAATATCCTTTTATATAGAGCCTCTTATGACTGATGAGCAGCATTGTTTTGCTTCTGGAAAGTCAACTTTGATCAGTCTTTTTATTATTGCACATTATGTCTCAGAGGGTATTGATTCTGGCACTCAGGTCAATGTTGTTTACACAGATTTATCCAAAGCGTTAGATCGACTTGATCACGGCATTTTACTTTTCAAGTTATCGGACTTTGGTTTTAATGACAATCTTATTAGATTTTTGAAAGCGCTCTCACTATATTTAATACCGTGGTCATAGATCTAGTAATTTTGTAGTAATATCGAGTGTCCCTCAAGCGTCTGTTTTGGGTGCCTTACTTTTTAACGTTTTTATTAACAATATCACATATGGGTTAAATAACAGCTGCCTACTTTATGCAGACGATTTAAAGATATTCCTGGACATACGGAATCTTGGCGATTGCTTGAGCGTTGATCTGGATCTCATGAAACTACATGCTTGGTGTCTAAAAAACAAACTGCCTCTGAACGTAGACAAGTGCAATATTATATCATTCTCAAGAAGTAAAATTCCTCTGCTGTATGATTATAGGATCAGCGGTGCTCTTCTAAGGCGAGTTGAGTACATTAAGGATCTAAGAGTCACGTTTGACTGCACGCTCACATTTGTCAATCATATTAATGATATAGTATCGATATCTTACCGAACGCTGGGCTCTCTGGTGACATATAGTAATGAATTTTGGTCGCTTCAGGTCATAAACATATTATATTATTCTCTTGTACGAAGCAAATGGGAATTTGCCTCAGTTATCTGACTACGTATTACCATATAAACTCTGAAAATTATGAAAAATTCAATATCGTTTCTTAAGATTCTTAACCTTTAAATCAGATAGGTTTTATCTGTTATCTACTATAACTCGCGAAAGCCTAATGACAAGATTTAATTTCACAACTCTGAAGAAGAGCAGTAAAGAGGCTCGTGTATTTTTTTTTTGTATGTCTGGTTAATAACAAGAATTTCGCAACTGATTTGTTCGCGAGAGTTCATTTTCATGTTCCAGGGATAACTAGATCTTCAGTATTTTTCTATTTGCCGAAACCAAGAACTAACGTATTACAATTCTCCCCATCATACTCCCCTTTATGATCGCCTGAAAGACAAATTTGATATATTTTACTGCAATTATTCTGTTGTCAAATCATTTATTTACAATTATCTGTGACTGATATATAGACTATGTTATACTTATTGTACTGTATGTATTAAGTATACAATTTTAAGATTTATGTAAATCTATGTTCTTTTTCCTGCCTAATAATAGGGACTCGGGTCCTGTAGGGTAGTGTAAATATATAGATAAAAAAATATCTTGAACTATTCGTTGAATATATTCTAGTAAACTTCAATATTTTTGATTTTTCGAGGAAAAGTCGTAATTGATAAAAAATTTCGCTTTTAAAATATAGAATTAATCTTCAACAAAATGTTGCTATTTTAATATTATTTAACTAAATTCATTAGAAATAGAAACAAAGCTTAAATACGTAGTTGATCAAGTGAATTAAGTCAACAATATATACTTTTCTGTCAGTGTCAATGTAACAGACACTATTTGTGTTTCACTAAAAATAGTTACTGAATAATAATTGACTATGCTACCTAGTAAAATATTATGAATTTGGCAATGTACGTTATCAATATACATATTTACGTTACTCGAAAAGCCGTGAGCCGTGAGTAAATTAATTCAAAAATTTGATGGTCCTGGAAATGTGGAAAATATTAAGAAGGGAAAAAACGGTGCAACCATAATGACGCTGCCTCTTTGGTAGTTCTCGACATAGTACAACAAATTCCTAGACACCTTAGATACAACTAGCAAGTATCATACTCATAATATTAAAAATTTATTTACAAACTGCAAGATGGAGATGATGGTTGGTTTGGTGTTTTGTATAGGAACATTTTATTTTTCGAAGAGGCAACTTTTACGACTAATGGGCTAGGGGTTTCACAAAATTGTAGGAACTGGTCACAGGAAAATCCAAACTATGGAATTGTCATTCATAGTCAAATTAAAAAAATATATATATTTAGTGCGACGTAATGGACCATAGAATAATTGGACTTTATATTTTAGTAGAATATTTAAATCAAAATTCATATATGGAAATTTTAACCAACTTTGTTATGACTGAACTGCACGATGAACATTTAGAGTTTAGAAGAAATCTTATTTTTGAACAAGACAGATGTCTTGCCCAGTCTACATTATGAGTGACAAACTGGTTACACATTCACTTCCGAGGTAAATAGATTCATCGATTTGAACGAATGACCTGGCCTGCTCGACCACCTGATCTAACTTTAGATTCATTTCTATGGGGTTACTTAAAGCAAAATATTTACAACAATGATTCTAATGACAACATTGATCTGTTAAAAGAAAAAAAAAATGAAGCTATCGCAACTATAATTGCAAGTATGATTGCACCTATGTACGAAGAATTAAAAGTGAAATTAATTTTCGTTGTTTTTTATTATTATACGTTCCAATTTCGAAACAACTTAGTTAAATAAAATTTGTCAAAAATTGTAAATAACATTGCTTAAAATAATTCTACACTTTTTTTACATTTTGAACTTTGTGTATACGTTATAATGACTTTAATCGCCGTTTCTAGAAAGCGAAGTCAAGCAAGACTTCTTATCAAGAATGACTCGTTCGAAAATTCAAAAATATTTTAGTTTATTAGAGTACGGTACCTCATCCATTGATATACTGTATTCAGCGAAGATGATCTAAAAGAAAGAATAACACAAACTTGGTCTAAAAAATTTACTTCTGACTACGAGTTACTTGAAGGTGGATAAAGTTGAGAAATTCTCTTCATTATTGATGATAAAAATTACTAATGCTATTGGGAAAAAACAACCTATCAAGGACATTTACAGTAAGCTGTGACATAATTCGTTTGCGTCAAATGGGAAATTCATGGATACTCAGCAAATACGCTCTTCCCACACTAACGGTTGAGAATAAGCTATACAGTTTGTTATTTTCGATTTTGACCTTCATCAAAAACAGCATTATTTTTAATTTTATACTTACTTGTGATGAAAATGAATTCTCTATTCTAATAAAAACGAACTCATCATTAGTTATCCCCCAAGATAATGCTTTGTGTACAGTATTATATATTCCTTTTATGCGAAAATAGAGTGAGAGATAAGCAATTTGGATTTAGAAATGGTCTAGGTACAAGAGAGGCACTATTTTGTATGCGCGTTCTCCTACAAAAGAGCTGTGAATTCCGAAAGAATATCTACGTCTGTTTCAACGACTTTGAAAAGGCATTCGGCCGAGTACAACATGATAAACTTTTTGAGTGCCTACAAGCAGCAGGTCTAGACCACTACGATATAAGACTGCTAAAACATCTGTATTACAATCAAGAAGCCTCTATCCAAATTGAAAACAGTCTTACTCAAAACCTACCAATCAAACGTGGAGTAAGACAGGGTTGCGTTCTGTCACCCTGTCTCTTTAATGTATACTCTGAAGAAATTTTTAGGGAGGCTTTGGACATACAAGAAGGAGTAAGACTAGGCGGAGAAGTAATCAACAATATTAGATTTGCTGATAATACGGCCATTCTTGCGGAAAGCATCGAGGATCTCCAAACATTAGTAAACCTAGTCAATGAAGCGAGCTGCCGAAGAGGCCTTAAAATCAACATCTCAAAAACAAAGTGGATGGCAGTTGGAAAGGTTACTGTAGATGAATGTCAACTTTGGCTCGATGGGAAGAGGATAGAGCGTGTAAACCATTTCAAATACCTTGGCAGTTGGTTGAATGTAAATGGGGACTCAGATAAAGAGATAATAGCTAGAATAGAAATATCGCAGAAGGCCTTTATGACAGGGAAACCAGTTCTGTGCAACAGGAACCTATCAATGCATATTCGTAAAAGGGTCCTGAAATGCTATGTATGGTCTATTCTATTATACGGTTGCGAGACATGGACAATAAAAACCACAACGCTAAACAAACTGAAAGCATTCGAATTGTGGTGCTACCGTCGAATCCTAAAGATATCATGGGTTTCGCACACTTCCAACGAGTATGTTCTCAGAATGATGGATACAGATCGACTGCTCTTGAACATTATAAAGAAGCGGAAAACCGAATACTTCGGTCATATAATTAGAGGACCTCAATACCAGCTACTTCGCAAAAAGTGGAAGGAAAAAGATGGATAGGCCGAAAGAAGCTTTCATGGCTGCGTAACATCGGGCAGTGGTGTGATTGCACGGTAGAAGAACTATTTCGCGCAGCAGCCGATAGAGAAAGATTTCAGGAAATTGTAAACATGATGACCACCAACGTCTGAATACAGAACTGAGACAAGATCAATTAATCGGAAGACAGGTGTCATCTTATAAAACCTCATTCTGAAAGATACACCCGGAAGAAAATGAATATGTTTGGAGGGAAATTTTTCTTCAACTCTCTTCCTCTCCCGATGTTTCACATACTAATCATCATAAATTTTATTACCACATATGCAAGGCTAAAGACGCACAATTTTGTGAAAAACGAGACTGGCAACTCCTTATCATAATAAAGAAAAGTAGTAATTTATAATGGTGATTATTTTGATCGATACTAAACATATGGAAAAAATTAGGATTGTTAAATTTTTGTAATCCGCAAGAATTATTTTGACAAATATAAGATGACAATTGGTTTTCTTAATATTTTATTTAATTTTATCCATTGTATTTTATTTGATTATTTAATTTGTTAAGTGATTTTACGTCATACACACACAGTTATGGTAATCTTAATCTTAAACAATTCCCATGCCAAAAGTAGGATTGATACTTTCTAATAATTAGCTAGTTCTATGAATTAAATCTAACGATATGACATCAAGCCTAATACTGTTTATAAAGATAGAGGCCAAAAAGTCTTCTGGCTCAAAAATTTTTTCTGTTATAGACCTTAAAGAAATGCAAGTAAATTAACACGTTCTTTCTGTAGGCTTTTCACCATGTCCTTCAAAGAATAATTTCCTTTTGGTTGAGAAGAAAATATTTTGAACGTTCTAGTAATTTTTCACGTGGTATATCTTTGTATCAACGCAATTAAACAAAATAAAGGGCCCCTAGCAGTTGCTTTGTGACATATGACATAAAACAGTATTTAAACTATATTCTTATAATATGCAAAATAGATTTCTAAGAGATTATTCTTTGCAAGTGATTATAGAGGGCTCTCCCTCTTTCTGATGTGAGTATTCCCCAGAAATTGATATTATTTGTAGCTTTGCTGTTGACAGCGAAATTCGCACGTTTTTGAAGTTAACGCAAAGATTTAAATATTAACAAAATAAGGAAGACATTTTTACTTGATCCAGCGGTAATGAAGCGGAGCAAGCTGTAATTATACCATTTTAAATTCAAAGAAGTGCATTTATATATAAAATAAATATTAATCGTTAAAAACAAAATTCCGTTTGTAACAAATTATGATATAACGATTCGTTATATTTTTAACGGCGCTGGCTGTAAGACTTAAACAGATCCCTTTCAAAATAATTTACTGTATCTACTTAAACACAGTAACGATATTAATTTTTTCCCTACTTCCCGCCTCTACTTTTTACATCTTTCTTTCTTAATGATAAAGAGCGGGAATTTTCTTGGTAATAGCCATATTAATATTTTCCTTACAAATCTCAAACATCGCGTTAGCGTCGCTGATGTAGAAATTTATGTCAAGGACCCATTTATTTTTGGTTGTTTTTTTTTAATCTTGTTTACGTTAGTGATTTTTCAGGGTTATATAGGTAAACTTAAGATCCTATTGTTTTCATTCTGTTGGCTGCGCTAAGCCTATTAAGTAAAATTTGTATAAGATAAACGAAAAGAGACGCAAAGGAGATTTTAAAACACCGTATCTAAATACATTAGCGGAATAAGGAAAGATTAAAACGCCCAGTTTTTACCGTATGTATTCTAAACATAATTAATATACTTTAAAAACTTCTCTAAATTAATAGTTAAACAAAAAGAAGTAGTATGTCTTTGAAAAAGACATATATACTGTGTACAAACTATTTCTCTTCTGTCTCCATGAGCCTTCTTGAACTTGAAGAACAATTTTACTTCTAAAAATATACTAAAATCGAGTGATGGAAATATTTAATACGATGATGAAAAATTAGAAAATATATCGAGGATACTCAAAATTTTAGATTAGTTCCATTAGTGAATAAAGAACTGAACTAGGAAAATGACATCCGAAAAAACTAGCATCTTCAAGAAACGTAATATAATATTTATACAAAGTCTGTTGAAATTATTTTACTGGAACTTTCATTCTAAAAAACTCCATGTCAAAATTCCTGTTACAATAATGTTATGAACCAGGTAAATAATAATTAAAAATGGTTTTTATTATCATTATTCATATTTATTTTCTTATAACATATGCAATTTGAATATCAATAAAAACAAATTGGAACCGCAAGATGTTTATAAATAAAAGATAAAGACGATCATTGCAAGGCCACATTGTTAAAAATAACCTTAAATTTAATTTAAAATCGTTAATTAAATTTAATAATTTTGTACCTTAAATCGTGAATAAATTACATGTACTTTGAAATTAAAGCTTTGTACACTAAATTTAATTGAATGTTACCTTAAATTTCATTAAACTCACTGAAAACATACCAAGTTTAGTGTATAATTACATTACATAATAAACGGTTTATGAAATTTGCTTCCAGCACATTACTTTAAAAGTAACGTGAAGTTTTTACAGTGCATTTGATAAACGGTTTGTAAAATTTACTCCCAGCACGTTATATTAAAATTAATGTAAAGCTTTTTTATAGTGCATGTAAATATTTTTTGATACTATTGTCCAATGTAATTCTTAATAAAATAAAATATGGTTATCTTTATAACTAAAAAAGATAGAGATGCTGATCAGTCAATGTTATTGAAAAATTAATATTCATATTCATTTTCAGATTTGTTGCATTATATACATAAATCTACTGTAATTATACATTAAATTTGGTATGTTTTCAGTTACTTTATTGAAATTTGAGGTAACATCAATTACATTTATTGTTCAAAGCTTTAATTTCAAACTACATGTAACTTATTCATAATTTAAGGTAGAAAATCATTAACTCCAATCATTAACTCCAAAAAATCACTTTTTTCACATAAGTAATTGACCTATTTCACTTGAAATTTCCACTATTTTCAAATTAAAGATTTTAAAACTTAAAACAAAATATTTTAGCTCTATTGTTGCTTCCTCAGATCTTGGACTCTGAATTCTGAATTCAATCATTTAAAGTCCGACATCTGAACAAGCTACAGTGGAACGAAGCATGTTATTCTATCTTAGAAACTCCAACGAATATAGTGGAAATATTAAGTGAAATTAGTATTTTATTCAATATATTTTTCTATTTTTCCTTTGAAAAATTCTAAATTGTTACCAGAAATTTAGTTTCTTGGCCATTGATTGTGAGACTTGTGCAATGTTTTAATACATGTTGAATATCTTTTAAACATACGTCTATGTTGTTATATAGTTTAAATTTAAAAATATAATTCAGCTCTCTAATTTACAAATGCAGAAAGTTATGCATTAACTATAAAATAAGTCAATATATAAATAAAACATACAAATAGTAGCTATAACGTCACAGTTTAAACGCAAGAACAAATTTCTAAATAGAACATTCACGATTAAACTTTCATTTTATTTAAGTCATAATATTTGATAAAAATAAACACCAATCCATCCAATAGAAATCGAAAGAGGTGTAACGTATTTAATGGTTCCGTGGAATTAGACTTCGAGGAGGAACTTTTCAACTAGAACTGTAGTTGACAGCAGATTTATTATTACCCTCGAGAAAGAACAGTTCTGCCGATGCTCCGAATGGCCTTCAAAAGAATCCATAATTCGTTGTTTCCACATATTCTAACATGAATAAAACTCAAATATATCAACTTTATTCAGTATTCGGCTTTATGTTTATCTCCTTTTGTATTTATTAATCAAAATACTAATAAGTAAAATACATTATCGGTTATAGTAAAAAATACAAACGTTCAACCAAGCTGTTCTTATAGCTTGTCCAGATGAGGCGAATCCCGCGCGTATACGCATGAACGTTCTATCCATATTGTGCGTTATAACTGCGAGCATTTGGGAAGAAATCAAATCAGTATATAACATTCAGTTGAACGAATAGAAAAGATCCAAACAAAAAAAAATAACATATACAAAGTGCATTAAATTTTCGGAAACAGAATTACTCATTCTATGTTTGTATTCCAAAATAAGATAATATAAGGAAAAAATTTTTAACCACTTCCGTATATGTATAAAATAACTTACCATGATCTATTTTCTTTTCTTTAGATTTATCAATAGCTGAAAATAGTTATACTAACTCATCCCAAGATTTCAAATTAACATTTGAATTATCAGGACATTCTATATCCCATAACCGGTTCTTTTTTCTATTTTATTAATATATAAGCTGAATTATTTATGTCCATTTTTTTCTAATATGTCGACATGCCAAAGTTCGCGGGTACACTGAACACAACAAGATGTCTTAAGTATCTCAACTGGGGCCATGAAATCAATCCCCACTTCCGCAATGGAGTGCATTCTGGATCTACCTCCGCTACACATAGTGATTCAGGCAGAGGCGAGAATGGGACTCCACCGACTAAATCACTCAACAGTAAAACCACAAAGGGCGTTGTCAGGACACAAAAACATATGTAAAAAAATCAGGAGCCCCGAGTTGGAAATGGACACAGACCATATGAACTCGAGCTACCGTTATAATATACCGTTTGAAGTCACAATAGAGAATCGAATGGTAAGTAAAAGAGAAAAACCGAAAACATTCTCGGGTGCAAGTATCTGGTACACTGACAGTTCAAAAACTAGTGAGGGTTCTGGAGCTGGGATATATGGGCTACAACCGAGGAAGGAATTAACCCTTCCCCTTGGAAAATACCCAACAGTATTCCAGGTAGAGATATACGCAATCTTACGGTGCGCAGACGAGATAAAGAAGGAGAGCTTACAAAAAGAAGCAAATCCTCATTTACTCTGACAGCCAAGCAGCCCTAAAAGCCCTCAAGGGCCAAAATGTATCATCGAAGCTGGTTTGGGAATGTCAGAGTGAGCTGGAAAGTCTGGCAAAAGACAACAGAGTTATGTTAAAGTGGGTACCAGGACACGAAGGCATACATGAAAATGAAAAAGCTGACGAGCTAGCTAAAGCAGGATCAGCATCTCAATACACTGGTCCAGAACCGGCCTTTGGGGAACTGCGGGGCGATGCCCGAGAAGTAGTCAAAGAATGGATCAAGAGAGAACATAAAAACCACTGGACGACCAGACAGGGTTTAAACCACAGCAAGTTATTTATTGGGAATCCTGACCCGAAACTGGCAAGGAAATTACTCCAAATGAGTAGGAACCAATTAAGGACTATTAAGGGTATAATGACGGGACATATGGCCGTCAAAGTACATCTGAATAGAATGAATCTATATAACGGAAACCTCGGCTGCAGACTATGTGGACAAGCCGAGGAAACGATGAAGCATATCATATGTGACTGTGAGTCACTGGAGAGATTTAGACAGCAAACATTCAGGTCGGTAAGTCTGGAACCGGGAGAAATACTCACTCACTCCTTAGCAGGACTGTACAGATTGAGCCAGGGGTCTAGGTTGGCAGAGTGGCTGTAATGTTTTGGGTGAGCGCAATAGGCCTATTCTGCCCGCAGTGCGTCCGGCTTTAGGACGGACACGGGAATATAAATAAAAATTCTCAACTGGCGCACATGGTTAGCGCGAGTCGAGATTATAATAAATTCCACGCTAATTACGCACAAATATTGAATTCGCGCATTTCATTATAAGTTCTAGAACATTCTTCTTGAGAACTAAAAGAGATAGCGAAAAACGGACTTCACCATTAGATTTTTCAGTAAGAAAGAAGTCTAGAACCGAATTTTCGACCAAGTTCTATAACATTCTATTTGAAAACCTGGAAATATAAGTATAATGTTCGAATACTCTTTGAACGGATGGTTATTGACATAGTTGGACCATTCCTAGAAACAGATAAAGGCAACAAATACTTCTTAGTTACTTTTGAGTACTTCAGTAAATAGCTTGAGGTATTTGCCATCTCTAACCGGGAGACCTCAATAGTAGCTGAAGTCTTAGCTAACAATGTGTTCAGCCGATTTGTAATTTCTTATGAGCTATATTCTGACAAAGGACGTAACTTTGAATCCCAACTTTTTCAATAGCTCTGCGAACTACTTAACATCCGTAAAATGAGGACAACAGTTTTATATCCTCAGTCAGATGGCATGGTTGAACGATTTATTAGGACCACTGAGAAACACCTCTCAAAGGATATGGACAGATATCAGGAAAATGGAGGAAAATTGCATTTTCCGGCATGGCGCGGCAAATCTAATTACATACCGGCAATATAAAACCTCAGGCATTATTTTCCCATAAGAAGATGGTTTTTCGGATGGTTTCCGGATGACAATAAATAAAATAAATCCCGACGAATATACCCATGCCCAAATATTCAGTAACTTCGTTACAATGCAATATGTTATATTCATCGAACTTAAAAAGTATTCTTAGCAGTGACATATGGAAATGATTTAAGTATTTAGATATCTTCTGAAATCGGGATCAGTTAGAATATTTATTGCATCATATACTATAGGGTAAGAAAATGTGATTAAAAAAATGAACTAAATGATTTTCAATTATGTCAATATAGCTTCGTTAATAGACGTTCTCTATTTCAAAAAGTTTACAGATTTCATAAAAACTGTTTTTAGCTTATTTGTTGTCAATTTATATTGACAATAATATATATTCTTAAAGAAAATGCAAAAAATACAGGGTATTCTATTTAAAAAATTAAAACTGGGTATTATCTCCTTAATTAAAACTGAAATTAAAAATATGACTACGCCATTGGATTCTACAGAAAAGTAACTTAGGAATCTCTTATTAATTTTATCGTAGTTGCTCTAATAAATAAAATATGGGACATTTTAGAAAGTTGTAAAATCCGAAACCGATCGCAATAGCTGTAATTTGTTTTCGTCATTATAATTGTCTCCAAAAAAGAGCTCGGGACTACTTTATCAGATTTTTAAAATCTTTTATGGCTTCCCAGATAGCCCACTCTGTACATGTTCTTTTAGTGTTTAAATTAATATTTAGGTTATTGAAAAATATGCAACTGTATAGAGATAAATTTCCATTATACGGTATTGGCAAAATTTATGCAATAAGTGAAAAAAATATTTACCATGCTGTGTCAAACTTTATTAAGCATATCAACGAAATTTTAGTTCGACCTATATAATCTAAATATTTATGCCCAAACCACAATAACGAAACGTCACATGCACATAGTGTAAAATTTCCATAACATAAAAACTTCTTTGTAAATTCAAAAATTCAGATCACGCTACAAAAACAGCATAAAATTTATGAGTTTTAACTTTATACGAGGCAGCAGTGGAATAAAACATGCCTTCTCAAAGTCTATGTTGGGAAAACTTTATTATGCTTAGCTATTTACAAAATTACTACTTATTCTGTAAACTTAAGTAGAACATCTACCCATAAAGTTCATAAATCGATTTTAATGTGGTGTAGCGCCTATGAAAAATATCAAAAGTTTAAAATACTATTTTGGTTAGCCAATAATAAAGAATCCTTAGTAATAATATAAAAATAGACTTGAACTATCCTTACAAAATCTTCAAAATGAATAACTGCCCCCAAATAATTTTAACAATAATACCACGAATCAAAAATGATATAATTAAACTAAATAATAAAATGAGTTACCCAAAAAAAACGTACTTATTTATCTATATAGAAATTTAGTTCAGGAAGATTGAGGATCGTAAATAAAATATTTAGATTTTTCCTAAAATAACAAGGAATGAAAAGTTCAAATTTACCTATTTAAAAAAAAATCCCAAAATAGTAATAAATAATAATAATAATTTTATTCAATTTTATTTAAATTTAGCTCTAATTAAAGTTAGCTTTTAAACAAATTTAAATGGTTAAACTACCATTTCTGCTAGCATTACCTAAGTTTAGTTAACAATACTTTTACAACCAACATGAAGAACGGAGAGGTAGTTATCAGTTCATTATTTAATTTTTCTGCATCACCCTAAACTTAACCATTTTTTTAATACATTTATTTTGAAAAATAGATTATGAATATGAAAACGAAATTTTACAAAAACCTTTAGCTTTTCAAATAATCTCCTGTAAAATGGTGGCTGTTAGCCAACAATGGAAATTTGTGTTTATTTCGGAAAACAACTATTTCTCTTACCGTCCAAGGCTTCGTTTTTTCATCTATAGGTTCTTATAATTAATTTTCTTATATAAAAGGTTATTTTTTTGATATATAGAATACATATTATGTTAAGCGCCATTTCATTTAAATTTGAATTTAATTTTTTCCAATGGCAATTCCAATTCGTGAATTTTATCGATTCGTTAGAAAAAATTGTGCCAATAAACCAAACAAAAACTCTTATTATTTAAACAATCGTCGCATTACAATGAACATATTTTACTAAAACTGTTATTCTACCAAACTGAAACTGGAAGAGGTGATTTTTATTTTTTAACTTCTAAAAGAAGGAGGTTCTCAATTCTTCACGTACGTATGTTTTTTTTTATTTATGTACACCGATTTCTCCGGACCGGCCTCACCGATTTGAATAAATTTTTTTGCGTTATGTTCAGGAAGTTGCTGCGGTGGTCCTATAATTTTTTAGATGAAATTGGTGCAGTAAAATCCAAGATGTCGCTTACAATATGGCGACCAAAAAAAATAATTTTGCTCGATTTTCTCCAAAATTGGTATGAAGTAATTTTCGAGATTGTACCCAACGAATCTGATATTATTTTAAAAAAATTCAAAATGGCGGATTCAATATGGCGAACAAAAAAATTTTATTTTGTCCGATTTTCTCGAAAATTGGAATGGGGGAGTTTTCGAGTTCGTATATAACGAATTCAAAATATTTTTAGAAAATTCAATATGGCGGGTCCAATATGGCGGACGAAAAAATCAATTTTGTCCGATTTTTTCGAAAATTGGTACGGGGGAGTTTTCGGGGTTACATATGACGATTCTAAAATTATTTTTAGAAAATTCAATATGGCGGATCCAATATGACGGACAAAAAATTTAATTTTGTCCGATTTTTTCAGGATTCAATATGGCGAATGCAATATAGCTGACTAAAAATTTGACATTTTTCGATTTTGTTCAAATGTAAATAGCTAATATTAAATTATTTTAAGAAAATCTAATATGTCAGATACAATATGACCATTTAGAAAATTTAAATTTCTGGATTTCATTTAAAATTGATATTAGCGGGTTTGGTGGGTGCAGATTCATATTAGATGAAGACGTTAAAGTTATTTTTTTGAAATTCAATATGGCGGATCCAATATGGTGAGTTGAAAATTTTACCTTATTCGCATTTTTTCAGATTTGGTATTAGGGGGTTGGGGGTGGTGTATTACGAATATGAAGGTTAATTTTTTACAACTATTGGGTTGATCAGATACGATATAAGGGACTAAAAATTTTACATTTTCCGATTTCATAGATATTTGGAGAACTCTAAAAATCAAAGAATTTTTAGTGGTTCATTTCATGGTTCATATCATAATGAATTCAAAACTAAAAATCGAAAAATAAAATTAAAAAAAAAATGAACCGACTTCTAAAAGTGCGCTAAAAAGTGAAAAATAACTATGAATTTTTATATGAAATTGAAATTTTTGAAGTCGGCGCCAAATTATTTCTAAATGAAATAAATAACTACTAATATATACAAATTATGGTAAGAAAACAATTACAAATAAAGTATTTTTAATCTGTTTATGCGAATCACATTTTGACAGGTATTAGTTTGGCGCCGACTTCAAAAATTTCAATTTCATATAAAAATTTATAGTTATTTTTCGCTTTTTAGCGCACTTTTAGAAGTCGGTTCAATTTTTTTATAAAAATTTGTTAACAATAAAAAGGACTAAATGGCAAATAAGGTGTTGGTAACATAAGCTCCAGAGTAGATATATTTAAAAACTAAACATTTCCCCCAAATTTTGATTTGGTTTCCGTAACCTACTCTGCAAAAATATTTATTTTGAAAACATTGTTAATTTTGATATAATATAATTCTGTTGGTTCGAAATATGTAGGAAATGTATTAAGATCTCCGGAACTGTTTGAGATGGAAAGACGATCAAAGAGGGCAAGTTTTAAATATTTATACTAGAAATTTCAAACTGACTCTTAAAATGTTCTAGTTCAGGTTACAATTGTCATATTTTCTATATTTGTGAAAATTTTTTATTTGCTTACTTTTTAGATTTTAAATGCAAAGTTTTGGATTTTTGAAACCATCATTAACTTTTATTTTTCTAATGGAAGTCGTTATAAATTTTAACTGATTCAGAAAGAGCATTTAGTATAACTGAACTTTTTATGGGAGTGAGCAATGTCGCTCAACAAAGCGCATGTCGTTAGTACGAAAATCGATGCAAAAATTCTTTTATAAAATTTGAATTAGAAGTCCTTAGCTAATTGAATCTATTAAAAATAAAATAATAATTTAAGGTAAAAAGTACATTTAAAAATCCAATACTGGTGTTTCTAAAATATTTAAACTCGTTAAATAACAAAATTTTGTTAAATAAGTATAATTTTGTATGAAAATAATTTTGAATTATGAAAAACTGTTCAAAGTGCCTACTGTTTTCCTGGATGCATTTATGACATTTTTTAATACAGTTCTGGTATTCTAGTGAATTGAATTCTGATTAATATATAGTATACCTCGTATACACGTTGTTCGAATTGAGATCAAACAGAAAACTCGTAAAAAAATCCAATGGAGTAAGGTTAGGATTCATTTACACTGATACCAATTACAAAAGTGTAATCTTTTTTCAAAATCACCCTCTTAGAGTCTTTGAAGACTAGTGGGTTTATATAGACGATACTGAGATATCTATCGTCGGAATATTAAGTTGTCGACCGACATATCGTCTAGAAATGTAGGATTTTCTTGAAAATGTTCCCACTGTGAGTTTCGATAATTCCCGCATGAATTTTAAGCAGAGGATTTTTAAAACAGTCGCAGAACCTACAAGCGTTTTTTTGAATGCCTCAAACAATGAATAACGTAATTATTCTATTTCCTTAATGACAATTCGCATTCGAATTTTACCAAACAATTTTTGCTAAATTTGATCCAAAAATTTATTACGTGACATTTTTAATTTTATAATATATTATTTTATATATAAATGTGATTGTTGGAAAGCTAAAGGTAAGCTCAATTCAATATAACATCCATAAGAGAAATAAAAGTTTATGATGGTGCCAGCGGTCTGAAATTTTATATTAAAAATCTGAAAAGGTAAAAAAGTTGCTGTAAAGATATTTTGTATATCCTAAAAATATTTATAAATAAAAAATATAGCAGATTTTCAAAACTACATTTTAATTAAAAATATTTTTAAAACACAACAGTCAAATTCAATTTATGGGAGCTGTTAAATTACCAAAATAATTATGTCAATTTTCCTCATGTAACCTTGTTTCTATCTACCTTGTGCTGTTAAAGAGATCCCTAGACATTTTCTAACAATATCGGTATAATTAAATAAACTTTTTATAAAAAAATTGAACCGACTCCTAAAGGTTCGTTAAAAAATGAAAAATAACTATAAATTATTATATGGAGGAATAATTTTTGTCGATTTTTCGATTAAATCATCATTAGAAACAACCAGTAATCAAGTTAGCAAAACTGAGAGGTTGAATAGTACATTTACAGATTAAAGATATTGAGTGATTGTAAGAACAAAATAATTTCACTATAGAGGGTTTTAATAATTGTTGAACAGAAACTTAGGTTAGATTTAAGACTAATATGGTGGACGCCAAATCCATAATTAAAAAATTCTGATCTGAAACATTTTCTACAGATTTTTAAAGAATACCTAGGCAAAAAATTATATTATGCCATTTTCCACTGAACACACCATAATTAAAGAGAAAAAAGTATCAAAGTTTCTTATTCGAACATGTTATTATGCATTTTTTTTCAGGAACTGAAAAATTAAGAAAAAATTCCAATTATTCTGCTATCAATAATATGGATTTTATATGAATATCAGCAATATTTTAACCCTTACGAACGCCATCTGTTATTTTGACGTTCAATAATTTTACTCTAGAATATTGATTAACAGCCTTGACAGCCCTGTAATAAGCCATGTTGAGCGGAATTCAATTTTTGTGAGATCAGTAATATGGAATGATAAAGAAATTTAACCGTTATAGGCGCCATATTGGATTAACCATTTTGAATGTTACAAAGAAACTAATAACTTGAATACTACCTTAAATACGAATATTTCAAACTTATATTCGAGGTAATTGCTGATTTCTAATTGCCTTATTGGGTGGCCATTTTGAATTTTCCACATGTATCCTGGAGTACATTCGTAATTTACATAAGTTTCACCAAAATCTCATTTGGCATCTTCTGTGCTTGCTGATTGAAGATCAACGTAGGAAGTTCAGAGAGCAGCATGCTTTATATGCAGCCGCAGATCGTGCGTATTGGTTGACATTAGCACCGCGCCTTTTTTGAGAGCCTTTGTTGGTATCAGTTTGGGCTTATGGTGACATTTCCAAGCAGAACTAGGATTAAATGCATGGTCTTTCTTATCCACAGTGACCTTGTTCTTTCAATTTCAATGGAATCTTACCTTGTAGTGTTTTATTTACTTCATGTCCTGTCTCTAGCTGATGTTGGGAAAGCCGAGTTTATGTTCTTCAAGCTTTGCTGATATTCGTTTGCTGGTTTGGCTCATACATGTTTTACTGCAGTCACCTCATGTGGTACCGGTACACACCGAGATAGAGAGGGAATGCAATAGTAAACAGGCTAGCGAGGAAAGGGGCTGAGACACAATTTCTGAGGCCAGACCCTTTTTGTGGAATCAATAGCAGCGTAATGCTGGAAGAACTAAAGATAGAAGAAGAAATCAGGAGATCCAATTATTGGACGGAGCTGCAAGGATTGAGACAAACGAAGATACTTCTTGGGAGCTACGACCGGAAGAGATGCATAAGCTTAAGTAAAAACCAACTGAGAGTTCTGACAGGGATCCTGATGGGGCATTGCCACTTGAAAGGACACCTCAAGAAACTCGGACTGGTAGAAGGAGAAAAGTGAAGATTCTATGAGGGTGGAGGACGAAACCTCTATTCATATCATTTCAGAATGCAGCGCTCTAGGAAACCCTAGGATGCTGTTCTTAGGAACACACCAAATCGAAGAAGGGGAACGACCCACCTTGAAGCTATTCAACTTCCTTTCTTAAGCATAGACTGGCTAGAAAAAAATCATTATTTAAAAAATGACGGGTTTCTTGAAAAATCGGACACTTTAACTTTTATTTTTTTCGGTACAAATTTATTCCCGTATATTAAATTTAACAAGGTATCTCGAAAAAAGCTGTGCTCTTGTCAACTTATATTTTTTCTACACTTTTGGCTCCCACTATATCTAAATGTAACTGTTTTCGTTCGAAATGAAATACAATAACTATTTATTAGCATAATTTATTCAATGACCTGTTCACTTTGAATTAATTTTAATTGAAAATGAAATTTACTGGGCTACAGAGTATAGAAATTCTTATGGTGATAGGATATGGCGATAGGGTAAGAACTCAAGAGAAGAATGTCAAGAAAAATATTCTAATCTTCCGCCAATTTCAAAATCGACCGATTAAGTGGTCGCCGAGGTCTCCAGACTCAAACCCTCTAGCCTTTTTTTGTGAGGTTACCTAAAAGGTAAAGTTTTCCAAACTGAGCCAATTGACATAGAAGACTAAAAGAATCGGATTATTTAATAAATATGGGTGATTACTACAAAAGTAAACAGAAATATTCAGAGTGAATTTATAAATCGTTTATATTACTGTCAATTAACCAATGGGAGATATATTCAACATTTAATAAAATAATAATTTACTGTTTATACTACTTCATTTCGAACGTTAACTGTGAATAAATCGAAAATGGTTGCATTTAGGTATAGGATATGTAATAGAAAAAAAAATATTTAGAATTTTGCAAAAAGTCTAAAAGTGTACAAAAAATTGGTGATCAATATTAAAAAAATCAAATTTGATTATAGCATAGCTTCTTTCAAGTCTCGCTGTATGATTTAATATATTGAGAAAAATTGTATGAAATATATTTAGTCGACGTGGGAGCATCACGCCCTCGCTGCCAAATTTAAAAATATCTCTGCCAAATTAAAAAATATCTGAAGTAGAGGTGAGGGTTTTTATTATTCATTTAAAAATATGTCAATTTTGTAAAGAGAAATTATAAAATATATCATGTTACGTTTCTATATAATTTAATTCAGCGAGACCTCAGTATAGAACCTATGTATTTTAAGGTCATGATTTGTCACTGATTTCAAGTGTAATTTTAAGTGCGATTGTTTCAATCAAAAAAACTTAAGTTCAGTCTTTTAACTAGCATATTGATCCCTTTTCGTTTTATTAATATGAAATAGAAAATCCAATATCATGATTCATTATTCAAGTAAAATATATCTAAAATATCGCACCTTTACTTTCACATCACAAATGGTTGAACAGTCTTATAAGTCAACAATAGAACTTGGAGAAGTAATTTCTCAATTGAATTACCATTCGGAAACAGTTATTTAGAAGTTAGCAATTCACCTTGATAGACCAATGCATGCGAATATTAGAGATTGAATTATACCGGTATGTATCCGGTAAGCACCTTCTAGTTTCTCGGGGCATACAGGGAAGATCAGAATATACCTATTTTATAATAGAAAAAAAGTTTCTAAAATGCCCCTTAACGAAGATTGAGAGGTCTAAAGGGGTACCCAGAGATTTACCTTATCGGCTCTAAGTTTTGAACCGACTTGTTTATTTTAATTAAATTTTAATATTTTGTAGAGACCATACTACAGTAGATGTTTTAGATTATCAAAGAAATCAGGAACGGACTTGCAGCCATACTCATTGGGCTTAATTTTTGACAGGTGGTATTTTACAAAGCTAAAAACTATTTCTTTTAATATTTTGAGCATTCCTCTTCAAAAAAGGTACTATTAATTTATTTCAATAAAAGGCTGTTTTCGAGATAAATCGGTTTTTCTGCTAAACACTTAATAGTTACTAATACTGAACACAAACAAGTAAAAATAAAATATGCGAAGTGTGCTGATGTGCTTTAATTTATAGAGAAGCACTATCTCACTCTTCGAAGACAAGATGTTATTATGCTGAAATATTTTCAACTCAAACATTGCCAAGTCCAAAAACCTTTCAAAGGGTTGATCGAAGCCTGAAAGAAACAGGTAAAAGATGATGAGAAAGTAATTAGTAGAGTTCAAATTAATTTTTTAAATGTTTTATTCAGGGTCATTTTTACGGTAACCTGGCGGTGAGGGCCCTCTCTGGACAGCGCAAAACTTTCACGTAGAGGAACAAATTTTGCAAGATATTGCTGACAACCATTCAAACAGTATAAGAAAGCTCGCGATGTAAAACAATGTTACAAAATGGATTGTACATGAAACTCTAACAGAACAGTTACGTTACACGTACCACTCCGGATGATTGCCCGCAAGCCTTCAATATTCCAACTGGTTTATACAGCAACATAACCTAAATCTAAATTTTTCTAACCTTATTTTGTTTACCGTTGAGGCCGGTTTTACCAGATATGTCATAGTAAACTTACAAAATTTACATTTTTGGACTGATGAAAACCCGCATTCTATAATTTAAAATAAACACCAATAAAAGTTTATTGTAAATATATGGGCTGGCATCATCGGAAATAACCTTATAGATCCATTTGTTTTGGAAGGAAGACTCAATGGTGAGATTTATTTGCAATTTTTGCAGCAAAATTTAAATAATTTATTGGAAGACGTATCTATTGATGGAAAAATGCAAATGTGGTACATGCATGATGGTGCTCCACCTCATTTTAACCGTATAGTACGTAAACACTTAATTAATGTTTTTGGCCCTCGATGGATAGATCGAGGTGGGCCTATTTTATGGCTACCAAGGTCTCCAGACCAAAATCTCGTAGAGTTTTACTTCCGGGAACATCTAAAAGAACTAGTTTATTCAACACCAGTAAATACTAGAGAAGAACAACTAGCGAGAATGGCAAATCATTCTAACGAAGGCCGTAATAATGGCGGAGTATTATTTGCAATGCATTGGGAAAATATTCGAAGAATAAGAAAATGTATGACGTACGTGGAGGCCATATTGAACATTTGCCCAAATAAGATTTAAATGTTTTCTCTATGTTTGTATTTTAATACCGTAGTAAATTAATTGAGCCCCGATCAACCCTTTGAAAGGTTTCTGGACTCGACAATGTCTGAGCTGGAACTCTTTTAGCATAACATCTTCTTGTCTTCGAAGAGTGAAACAGCGCTTCCCCATAAATTAAAGCACATCAGCAAACTCTGCGTATTTTATTTTTACCTGTTTGTATTTAGCATTAGTAACTTTTGAGTTTTTCGCGTAAAAATCGATTTATTTCGAAAACCGCCAGTTTTGTCGAACTAAATTAGGAGTACCTTTTTTGAAGAAAAATGACCTAAGTATTTAAAGTGTTAAAGTGTTGATGCTAGTTCGTTACTTACTTTTTTGACGATCTAAAACATCTACTCTATTATAGTTTAGTCAGTCTTTAAGGACTCTATAAAATATTAAAATTTCATTTTAGGGCTCTATATCTCCATTAAGGAGCACTTTAGGAATTATTTTTTGTATGACAAAGTAGTGATATTTTGACCTCCCCTGTATGCTCACGAGAAATTAGGGTGTACTTACCTGATAACCCGTATATTTAGAGACTAAAGATTTTGAGAGATCATAAAAACAAAATAATTTCACTAGAGGTATTTTAATAGTTGCTGAACGAGAATCTCAGGTTAAGTTTCAGGAATACCGGACTGCAAATCCAATATACTGAGAATCGAACACCCAAATAAAAAGTCTGAAGCATTTTTTACGTATTTTTCTAGCATCACCTATTGACGAGAAAAAAATATCAAAGTTTCTCATTGAAACTGAACAATTTAGAAAAATTATGAAGCATTCTGCTATGGTATAGATTTCTTGTGAATTTTAATGATTTTAGTTCCTTACGAGCCTCAAAATAAATCTGCCATGGTGATATCCAATAATTTGACTCTAGAATACTGATCAGGGGCCTCGAATACCTGATGATGTTGGAGAAAATACAGTTGTTATGCAATCACTAATATGGATTTTCTGTAGTTTATTTGCGATTTTTAACCCTTATGGGCGCCTTATTGGAGCTGCCATCTCGAATTTGCACAAAAACCTTGGTAATTTGGTACGTGATTATATCGCTTTGCGGATTTTTGTTTATTTAAATCCTTCAGGATAGATGTTTGACACATTTAGCCCTTACTGATTTAAAATAATCTGAGAAGTTTATTTTTTTGTAATTAGGCTAAATCTCAAATAAAGATCTAGAGATCCGAGTTTTTGAGTTTACTTTTATTTTTCTAAATAATATCTTGATGTCTATTTTAAGAATATTAATGCTAATCGATGATTAGTTAGTTTTATTATTAATGTTAAAAAAGCACATATGTATTACCAAAATAATATAATATGCAGTTATTTAACAATTTATTGAAATTCTTTGACTTAACTTTGACTTTTCGCACTTAATTATTTCCAACAGTCTTTATTATTATAGTATACATTAGACTGAAATTACTTAATACTGTAATTCTATTTGGTGATCGGCAATGCTACGTCCGGCAATTGATGTTTATTCCTTCGCATATTGAATGGTGATCAATTAGCCGTAGGTATAATAGATAAAGTTACAATCTACGCTTTGGAGCGCTTATTCTAAAGTCATTGTCTGCATAACGTAAAATAAATAATGGGTTATTTAGTATAATAAATATTTGAAATAGTATATTATTTGTAATTTGATATGATATTAACCTGGAGTTTTAGTTATTTTCAGACATCTCGTCTAACTAAAATATTCCATGTAAACAAATGATCCCCTTTGGTTAGTTCAGCATTTGACAGCTACTCAGATGAAAAAGTTATAGATTTGTCAGCATGTTGACGTGGGGTTATTCAGCTTGTGGCCATACAAAATTACGAAAATCTCATTTTCCTGGTAACGGTGATTATGACGAACAACAAAAGTATTTCTTCAGTAAGATTATACTTTTTTGACTCACGAGGAACACATTTCCTGTTTTCTAGCGCATATTTGTTCAGAGAGATGATACTATTACCTGGTTCAGATCTACAGTTAGATCGTCAATTGTAGTTTTATTTTTTGGACTTTTTGTCCATTGCAAGATATTAGCCGATAGATCTTTTCTGTTGAAAACTGCTCTTATACGAAGTATACGTGCATTACTCAAACAACTTTTTTCCGATATTATTTTCACGAAAGCTTTTCCCTGAAAAGTTAAAGTTGAGCAAATATTGTTGAATAGTTATGTTGGGTAGTTTCCGTTTGAGTTTTTGCGGAAATTTTCCAGATGTTTTTCCCACAAATACAATAAAACTTATCAGCCAAGGATGAGGCCTAGAGCATCACTATTATTGTCTCTCTCTTTTTATCTATCCCTGTGCATTTCTCTTTCATCAATTTTCCATCGATATTTTCATTTGTCTATTTTCTCGATATTTTTTCAGTTTTTTTGTTTCCACTCTTAGTCTGCGTTCCATGTTTTCATCTCTACCAAGATGGTATCTATGCTTCAGCCATATCTGTAACAGTTAGTTCCAGTTCCACGTCCTCAATTCTTATGGTAGAAGCTTAATCACTCCTAGACCTTGCACCAGCAATGTTTTAGATAAGTTAGTTTAAAGTAGATCATTCTGTTTATTATTTTATTCAATTATTTCAGAATTATTGATAATTGTTAATTTAATAAAGTAGTACAAACTACCATGATCTTTTGCGACAAACTTATATGTAAGGGTAGTGGTCAACTGAATGTTTTAAAACATATTTATTTTTAGTTTGGTCACATGTCAGCTCACCAGCTTACTGCTTAATGATTGATAAATTTTCACTTGTATTTTTTTGTGCTAAATATTTAAAACAGTGACTAGTTTCTATATAGAATATAATTTAGATAACCATACTTCGTTTTTAGTTATTATGGAATTCTGTAACAAAACTTAATTCTTTAGCAGATCTTTTATAGTGTCATCAAAATAAGGTATACCTTAGGTCATTATGAAAACTTGTGTTTTTCCTTAAATTTCCTTAAATTAAACCATGAATAATATGTAGAATATTTCCGTAGTTGAATATAAATTTCCATTTAAAAAATTTCCGCTTTTCCTCACTTGGAGGATCCGCTAACCTCCCCTAATTCTAAGTGACCTACCCAAATAAGCACATTTAGAGTTCAATAAGTGCAAAAAAAAGTGGAATATTTGCGAAAAGATAAAATACAAGCCTATTTGTCCTTCCTCCAGGATTTAGTATTTTTATCCTTACAATTTTGTTGATAATATATCAATTTTTCTAATAAGTTTGGCAGTCCATTTTGTTCAGATAAATTTTCAGTTTTTTTCAGATCAAAATAATCAGTACAATTTGGCGATCAACAATATTTTTTTACATTTTTTTGTCTTCCAATTGCCTAACGTGAGGCATAGTACTTCAAATGGAGATATTTTAAGCATATAACCAATGGAATCCATCTCCAAATGACAAAACTTTTGAGGGCTGAATTTCGCAAATCCGTTGATATGAATTTCGTTCTTTTTAGAAGTAAAGCTTGAACTAAATGCAGAATTATTTAAAGAAATATTTGTTGAGGTGGATCAACTAGACCACATATTTGATTATTTTAGAAACTAATAAAATACAACTATCTAGTAAAAATCGGCATACAAATAATTTCTTTATACGCTATTGTACTTTTAAACCTGGTTTCTCACAGAGACTATCCCAAAGAAGAAACAGTACCATGTTTGAGTACCAACTACGAGATCGAAAAAGGAATCAATAAATCATAGAAAGAATGAAAGTTGCTGGAGACCAAATTGCTAAATAAAATTGAACTGGGCAGGCTACTTCATGAGAATCCAAACTAGCTTATGAATTAGAAAAGTAACGACATAGCCAGATTATTAAAGTCGCAGGCTTGCAATATCTAAGTATAACAGCCACAAGAAGGAAGTGGTAGAAATTCTAGAAGGCTTATCACAAAAAAAAACGAGTTGAGACAGCTGGCTAAGATGGTGTTGTACTTTTACAATTTTGCTTTGATGAAATAATATGAAATGAGATATAAAGCACGTATATAAGAAACCATTTCCACTTAAAACTGATCAAACAAGTAATTTCATAACCAATAAATGCATCGTGTAAATTAGCCTCGCCCTCTCCCCTAAGAAGGAGTCGTGTAACATGGCACGAGGGTGTTACTTGTGGAGAGATATTGAACTTATAATGTCGTATTGGGACCAGAAAAAAAAAATAAAGAACTATCTGAATTTCAGGTAACCTTTGCATCCAGAATTACACCTAGGTACTTAATCTCTTGACTATCAGAAGTTTTATGTTAAAGAGAGTTGATAGTTTTATTTCGCCCAACTTTCTCCTTTTAGTGATGGATATGAATGTAGTAAGTAGTAAAAGATATTCATACGTGAAGTGAAAAAAAAATAAATAAAGAACTATCTGAATTTCAGGTAACCTTTGCATCCAGAATTACACCTAGGTACTTAATCTCTTGACTATCAGAAGTTTTATGTTAAAGAGAGTTGATAGTTTTATTTCGCCCAACTTTCTCCTTTTAGTGATGGATATGAATGTAGTTTTTCTAGGATTTATCCTAAAATGCTGGTTATTGCACCATTCCTCCACTATAGTCAGAGACTCCTGCATGAGTTTCGATACTATTTTACCATGTTACAGATCTCATAGAAGGGAGATAGATCCCCTCCCTATAAGCTGCCAAAAAATTTCATTGTTTTCATTTTCCTTGGAGCATGTTTTGTAGCTACCTATATAGAGTGTCTTCAAAGCTATGTCTCCTGGCAAATGTTGTCATGGAAGGAAAAAAGTATGATCGAATGCTCCTTTATTATCAAGGAAAGCTGTTAATGCTATTTCCTTGTTAATCACGGCAAATACTTCTTACCATGTGATTTTCCTGATTAGTAAACATTTTGATTGGGATGTAGTAGCCTCTCTTTTAGAGAGTTTATCGTGTATGTCTTTCAATTAGTTTCTCTCTCAACTTTAGCAAAAAAGATGACAAGTTAATTTTAGACTTCTTTTAAGCTCAGTGAAAGTATCATGTAGCTATTCTTACTCTTAGGATTCTGCAGAGCGCCGAAGTGATAAGCTCTTTGCCCCGTTTATAAGCAATTTGCTTGTTTCACTAAACCTTCGTTACTAATCTTATGATTTCGAAAGTGTAATAATATCTCAAATTCTTTAAATATATTTTATGCAGAACGTCTTCATACATATATATTCTAAAACTTTTCTTGGAACATATTTTACTTGTTCTAAAGCACATTATAGAAATATGTTATGCACAAATTTTGCCTACCTATATTTTACATGCAGGATACAAGATCACGTATGAATATCTTTTTTAGAGAAAAAAATTACCTCATAAATATATTTCCTTTTTTTTCCTCTGTATGCCAGAAAAAGAATCTATTTTTGTAATATTTTTATTTAAATGATGTAATTTAAAACTGTTTGCAAGGAAAAATACCCAAGAACTTACCCAAGATATGTCGATGTAAAATATTTTAATAAAATTTCACTCGAAAGCTTTATGTCTTAAGGGAAAAAAGTAGGCAGAAGTTACGACCGACCTCTGATGAAATTTCCGGTAGTAAAAATTCCGGAACTAAGTGAATAAGCCATAGCAAAAACCAAGGAATTTCGGAAAGGCAAAAGGTTTATGAAACTATTACTGGAATGTTTTTCCTGTTACCTAAATGTTTCTATTATGCAAGTTCTTTTTCAAAAAAAAACTTTAGTTTTTAATATTTCATGCCTAAGAATTTTGTCTTAAAATAAATTTTCATAAAAGTCATAAAAAAGATTCAAACATTGAAATATTTTCCAGGAACTTCGATTGAACAAAGAAATATTTTAGTGTTTTATCATTAAGGAATTTATATGCCGTATTCACAAATATACAAGATTATATAATTCAAGTCATTTTTCTTTAAGACTTAAAAAATCCAATGTTAATTTTTTACTAGATTAATTACATAAAATTTTGTCAGACACTAACTAACCAAATGGTTATTCGTGTAACTTAGGTCAAGTTGATACCACTGATAATTATTTAAGTTAAGGGCACTTTTGTTATTAATAATAATATATATGCAGCAGCAGTACTGAAATTAAATTTTTCTCGTTACAATGTTACGAGGGATTAATTTATCAGACTTAAAGTTACATAAACTATTGGCACATCACAATCACTTTATTATTTTATAGGCTTAATTTTAAGTGTTGAAACTAAAATGTTTCCTGTATAAGCAGTTTTTTTAGTAAAGAGCAAGTCAGATCGTTCATACAAAGTTAGTTCCAGACTTGCAAGGCCTATTAAGAAATATTTAATGAAAATCCTTTTATTTCATTAGGTAAGATACAAGTTAAAATTGTGAAAACAGAATTGTAGCCGGTGAGTTTGATAAAAATTCAGCGTAGACTGGCAAAAGAAAATTAATTTTTAAGAATAATAGTAAAATGGAAAAGTATATACTTCAGTTAATTCAAAGTTTAATTTCTTTTCCTCCAATGGCAAGATAAGACTAAGGCGCCCTAAATGATCAGAGAATGTTATTTGAGATTCGAAATAGATCTATTACAGATTAACGGCATAATGAATAGATTTTTTCGTAGAGATATTTTTCATAATGTTATATTGTCTCAATGGATAATATGTCATTCATGTTCAATCTTCAACATGATAATGGTTTAAAACATGATTCATAGTTAGTTCAACGATTTTTAGAACCTATGTTGGTATTTGTAAGAAAGTAGGGATGATAATCTCTGGATCTAGATATTGTATATATTAGTAGTTATTTATTTCGTGTACAAATAATTTGGCGCCGACTTCAAAAAGTTCAATCTCATATAAAAATTTATGGTTATTTTTCACTTTTTAGCGCACTTTTAGAAGTCGGTTCAATATTTTTTATGAAAATTTTACTTTTCTATTTTTAGTTTTAGAATTCATTTTGATATTCATAAATTATTTGAACTAAGTACTAATCGAGATTAGTGTACCTCACAATGACTCCAAACTGGCAAAAAAGAACCATTTTATCCAAAGTTGTAAATCACCCAAAAATGAACCACTAAAAATTCTTTAGTTTTTAGAATTTTCCAAATACCAGTCAAATTGGGTCAAACGAATATTTAATTTGTCATAGAAAATTCACTATCTTAAATTTCAAATTAATTTTAGATTGGTAATATAGGCCCCAAAACCTTCCAATATCGATATTTAAAGAAAATAAATTAATTTTTTATCCACCTTATTGGATACGCTATATTGAATTTTTTTAAAATAATTTTAGATTCGTCATGTGTGATCCCGAAAACTCTCCCGTACCAATTTTGGTGAAAATCGGACAAAATTGATTTTTTTTGTCCGCCATATTGAATCCGCTATATTGAGTTTTTTAAAAATAATTTCAAATTCTTTATGTGAGGCCCCGAAAACTTCCCCATACCAATTTTGGAGAAAATAGGACAAAATTGATTTTTTCGTTCGCCATATTGGATCCGCCATATTGAATTTTTTAAAAATTATTTTAATTCGTCACATGCAACTCAGAAAACTCCCCCGTACCTATTTTGGAGAAAATCGGACAAAATTAATTTTTTTGTCGGCCATATTGGATCCGCCATATTGAATTTTTTAAAAATTATTTTAGATTCGTCATATGCGACTCCAAAAACTCCCCCGTACCAATTTTGGAGAAAATTGGACAAAATTGATTTTTTCGTCCGCCATATTGGATCCGCCATATTGAATTTTCTTTAAATTATTTTAGATTCGTCATATGCGACTCCGTAAACTCCCCCTTCCCAATTTTGGTAAGAATCGGACAAAATTGATTTTTTTGTCCGCCATATGGGATCCGCCATATTGAATTTTTTTAAAATAATATCAGATTCGTTATGTGTAACCTCGAAAACTCCCCATACCAATTTCGGAGAAAATCGGACTAAATTAAATTTTTTTGTCCGCCATATTGGACCCGCCATTTTGAATTTTTTTTAAATAATTTCAGATTCGTTGGGTACAATCCCGAAAATTCCTCCATACCAATTTTGGAGTAAATCGGACAAAATTATTTTTTTTGGCCGCCATATTGTAAGCGCCATTCTTGGATTTTACTGCACCTATTTCATCTAAAAAAATATGGGACCACCGCAACAACTTTCTTTACATAACGTAAAAAATTTCATTCAAATCGGTGCAGCCGTTCCAGAGTAATCGGTCTATATACATAAAAAAAAATACATAGTCGACGAATTGAGAACCTCCTTCTTTTAGAAGTCGGTTAAAAAAGGCGAAATAAATGTCACGTCTATAATTAGATATCCGACTATTTGGTGAAGGCTCCAAGCAAGCCAGTAAATAAGTCGCAAGTAAATTTTGTCCCTTTTTTAAAGATGTAGATCGGGTGGGGCTTGTTAATTTAGAAGGTTGTGGTTTAAATGTTTAATTTCCCCTCTTCTTTGAGATGGTCTAAAGATAGAAATTGAAATTTCTATTAATTTTATTTTATTTGTTCTAGCTACTCCTTCATCACCAATCATTTGATTACGAATTAATTAAATGATTTTCTTTTTTTTAGTATTAATAATTTAATTATAGATACTTTTTAGAGTTGTCTATAAGAAAATTATTTTAATAAGTAAGCAAATGTTATTTTCTTATTTATCGCTATGCGCCAAATTTTAAGAAAAGAAATATTTTCATTAATTTTTAAATATATTAACGTTTATAACATTCTTTGCAATATATTATTGGCAGTTTGAATAATACATCTACGTATCGAAAAGCAACTTTGTCGTTTTTCTTTTTTAGTTTAGAGATAAAACCCAATCGAAAGATCATATATAAAATGTAAAATCAAAGAAAATACAAATATGACAACTACATTTTAGCCACTCTTTAATATTGTCTGCAATCTTTGTCAATCATTTATCATATAAACCGCTGGAACATTTTTATTTCTTTTCTACAAATATTACCGGTAATTTAATTAAAAATGTTTGCTTCCAATTCATCTAGTTGTATGACAAACTAAAAATAAATTAATACCGTTAACACCCAAAAATGTAAGAAAATAAATAAATGTTAGTAAGTCATAGTGATTTTGAAATATTATACTTGAATAATTTTACTCATCATCTGAATGTTTTTATTAGAAAAATTATTTTGAAAAATTTATAATGTACTTTAAAAAAAATCGTAAAATATTTTTTCTCTTTATTTTTATTAACGTATTGAACTAGTTAATATGGATATAACTTTTATGTTTAAAACTTGAAACTAAAGTTAAAAAAGTAATCAAATAATTTCAAGATGTTAGGATCTATAGGACAATTTGTTAATTAAAATTATTTAACATATCGAACAATTTTTGGCTATATATTTTAAGACAATAATATCTATTATTTTTTTTCAGAAACAAATGAATTTCAAAGAAGAATAACGTGGCAGGTAAGTTAGTACAATTAACAAAAATAGTTTTATTTAAATTAATTGATGTGAAAAGAGTAAAGCAAAATATACCCTATCCAGGTAAAATTCCGTAATTTCAGAAGATTATTTCCTTACATTTTAAGTTGAATTATAGAGAAATACGTGGAAAAGAAACTCTGACGTAAACAATTATATTTCTTTTTAAACTACTGCTCTTAATTTCTTAGTATAAGTTATATACAGAGTTATTTTAAAAATATATCGGAATATAGATTAAATATGAAAAAAATCTGTTATACGATATATGAATCCAGACAGCCTCGTGACTTAAGTAATACATTTCGTCATCAAAGGAGTAGTTTTGAAGTAAACAATTAAGTTTTCAAAATTCTTTTATCAAAAGAACTTTATTTTTGTACTAATACAGGGAACTTTAATTGTTACCACGTTGAATTTTTAAGAAGGTCTCATAGCAACAGTTTAATAAACGTCGATAACAATTTTTCACCGTACTTGAGTTTTTGGCAATTAAGGACAGGTAACACAATAAAAAAAGAATAAGAAAAAACAACAATATAAAGCATCTCGTTAAAAAATATAACGACTTGTTTACATTCTTCTCCCGTATCAAATTAATATGAGATAAACAAACCATAACAAAAGTATTAACGGTTATACAACAACCTGTTTATTCTGGGACATCAACAGATCACATATTTAATAAAGTTATTAATACCTTTTCGAAATGTTGTGTAAATTAAAATTAAAAATGAAAAATGTAAAAAAATGATATTTGTAGATTCGCAAGGCGTTTAAAGTTGGGACAGTAGAAATAACTAAATTTTGAAAGTGACACGATGGACCATCCACAATTAACTTTATTTCGTTATTATTTCAAATGGTTTTTAATGTACGAAAACAAACCTAACTGACAGAGTGCAATGTCCCGATTACTTAAGAAGCTACCATTTTTCTCTGTCATATCGTTAGAGGAAAAAAGATAGATAGATATTTATTTCCTGGGAATCCAACTCTGATTCTATAAAAATCTAAATTGTGAGACATGTCGGCAGGATGTTGAACTTGTAGATATTTTTGATGAAAAACTGTAAAGTATCAACAGTCATACGACATCTATGAGAACACCGAAGTAGTGCAAAGCTCAAAAATTAAAATTTCACTAAGATAAAGTAAAATCTATTACGGCCGTAGAATTAATTGACTAAACCACCGTTTTTCTCTATCAGACCGTTAAGGGAAAAAAAAGATAGATTGTTTATTTCCTGGGAATTTAACTCAATGGAACAAAATTCACAGAAAATAACTGTCTATATAAAATTTAAATTTCGAGACATGTCGGCAAGATGTTAAACCTGCAAACATTTTCAATGCCAGACGGATGCATTTTTGGTCAATATGTGGGTCGTAAATTAAAAGTGGTATGTATAAAATAAATAGTTAAAATGGGTATACACATATGCTTTTATTCTAAATTACGCTATTTAGTCACCGCAGCAGCAGAAAATTTTTAAAAATACCAACTGGTAATATTGTTATAATTTATATTATATATTCCAACAAACAAATCTTTATATAGGAACATTGAGCATAAAATCTTAGCCTTAGAATCAGTAAAAGAAATAGTTGTCTCCCCAATATAAACCAATATATTTTTTGACGGATTGATCAAAAGGTTAAACGATATTTCCATTCTTGTATTTTAAGTTTCCGGACTTGTTTGATCATCATCATGAACCCATTTCTGTCCACTTCTGAATATAGGCCTCCTCAAGAGATTTCATCCTCCTCTATTCTGAGCCACTGTGATCCAATTTGTTGCTATTCTTTGAGGTCGTCTGTCCATCTGGTCGGCGGTCGTCCCTGACTGCGTTTGTCTGCTCTCGGTCGCCATTCAAAAACTCTTTTCGTCCATCTGTTGTCCCCTATTCTAGCCACATGTTCAGCCCATCTCCACTTTAACCTTGCAATGTGCACAATGACATTATCTACCCCCCCCCCCCGTTTTCCTCTCAACTTCCTCGTTTCGGACCCGATCTCTCAGGGACATTCCCAGCATGGATCTCTCTATTCTGCATTGTGTTATTTGCAGTTTCTTAGCAGTTGTTTTCGTCAATGTTACTGTCTCCGCTCCATATGTTAAGACTGGGAGAACACATTGATTAAAGGTTTTCGGTTTCAGGTTTATGGGTATATCTGTCTTGAATATATCCCTGAATTTTCCATAAGCAGCCTATCCCAAAGCTATTCGTCTGGATAGCTCACACGTCTGGTTGTCCCTGCCAATTTCGATGATTTCATTTTCTATTTTTATAGGCTCACTTGGTACTAGATTTGTCATAATTTTTGTTTTGTTATAATTTATCTTCAGACCTGCTCTTTGGGTTGTCTGTTGTAGTTCTTCTAGCGTTTCTCTGACTTCTTGTAGATCGTTTGATATTAGGACTGTCGTCAGCGAATCTAAGATGACTCAATCTTTCCCCATCTATAATAATATCTTTGTCTTCTAGCACTGTCGTAAACAGTTTTGGGGATATTGCATTTCCCTGTCAAATTCCTCTTCTTATTTTTCTTTTCTTTGTCATAGTGTGTAAGTTAATTGTTATTGTTGCGTTTTTATAAATATTGTAGATGATGTTGGAATATCTTTGGTCTACCCTGCATTCTTTTAATGCTGTTAAAATTGACACCAACTCCACGGTATCGAAAGCATTATGAAAGTCGACAAAGACAAGATTTAGTGGTCGGTTGTATTCTATAGTTTTTTCAAGTGTTTTGATGGTCATTTGTCCCGTAGCCCGAGCGCAGCCCAGCTTGTTCTCTAGACTGGTAAAGATCCCGTTTATTCTCTAGTCTATTGGTGATTATACGAATGTAAACTTTATATAGGTGGCTCAAGAGGCTGACGGGTCTATAGTTCTCAAGACTTGTTGCTTGTTTCGTCCCCCTTTTTATGAATGAGGATCGTAATAGAGTTATTCCATTTGACCGGAATAATTTAGTTTTCAAGGCATAAATTGAATAATCTTTTAATTTTCTCAATAAGAGCAGGACCCCCACATTTTATGGACTCTAGTACTATTCCGTCTTCTCCCGGTGCTCTGTTGTTTTTCATTCTCTTCAAGGCGTAGTTAGTTTCTTCAATTGAGCTTTCGGGCATATCTTCGGAGCCCTGATTTGTGATTCCTTGTGTTTCGTGTTTGTCGCGTTCAGTATTAATAGGTTTTTGTAAAATGTCTCGTAAAATTCTTCAACGATGTTTAACATTTCTTCTCTGTTAGATTTTATTTTCCCATTTTGGTCATTTAATTTTATTATGTCTTTTTTGCCTGGTGTTAGCCTCCGTCGAAGTACTTTCATACTTTTATTCTCCTTTATAGTTTGCGTTATTTTTTCATGTTTGTATTTTCTGATGTCTTTCCTAATAGCATTTGATATTTTTTTGTTCACATGGTTTATTTCTTGTTAGCTTGTATTATCATCTCTTAAAAGTGATCTTCTATTTTCTGTTTTAATTTTCATCATGAGTCTAATTCTTTATTCTCTTTCAGTTTATGTGCAAAACCTTATTTGGGCCTCTGAGATTGTATGGGTTATCGAATCATTTAGGAGATCTAGGTTATTTGTTGTTATTTCTTTTAGTGCGTTATTTATATATTTCTGAAATTGTTGTTCGTTTCCAGGTTGCCTTCACTCTCTTGTTTTCCTTTTCTGGACAATTCCATTTCATTCCTTTCTGATGTTTAGCTCTAATGTGGCTCTGACCAATTTATAATCGCTTCCAGTTGTAAAGCTGTTTAGCACTGTCACGTCTGATTATGTGTATCTTGTCGCTTATTATGTAATCAATATCATTTCGGGTTTTGCCATCCCCGCTCTTCCATGTCCATCTCCTCTGTGTTTTTTTGTAAAAGAAGCTGTTCATTTGTTATAGGATGTTCTCCAAAAGGTAGTTTAGTAGATCTTTACCTCTTTTGTTCCTACCCGGACTGCCAAATTTGCCAAGAACGTACTCGAATCGATCAGATTTTATTCTAATTTTAGCGTTGAAATCGTCGCACAGTACTGTGTAATGTGTAGGGTTTTGCCTCAATGCCTCGGTAACCTCGTCATAAAATGTATCCACTTCTTCTTCCGTATGAGCCAAAGTTGGTGCGTAGACCTGCACTACTTTTTAGCTGTATCTCGAATTTAGTCGGAGGATCAAGTATATTACTCTTGTAGATCATGGCGTGTATGGTTGGATAATTAGGCACGAATAAATGGTATGAGATCGTATAATCCAAATTTTGTAGATATTCTACTAAAAACCACAGTTTTTATTTGTTACTATTTTATTGTTAATACTACATTAAAAATATTTTATTATTATATGTTAGAATGTTAACCTTTCTATCTAAACTATTTTTTCAACACACCATCTAATTTTTTTCTTTCAACAAAATTTAGCTCTACTTAAGTAAATTTAGTTTTTATAATTAATATCTGATTTTCAGTATTTTTTAAAACTATACAGACATACAAAATAAATTGTTAAACTTCCTCCATTTTGAAAATTTGTTGTACAATTTAAAATAGCAGGCTTTAACAACTAAACAAAAATGTTCATAATAATTATATTAATTTATACCTCTTATTAAAATGAAATAAAAGAATATCTTTATTAAAAGGAGCATCAACCTACATACCTGATAATGTGTTTCAAGAAGGTGACCGACTGTCTAACATTTTTCATCCTCTGTGGAGAAATCGATCACTTCAGTTTTTAGTGTATAGCGACTGTGTTACGCACTGAGCTTCGAACTAAACTTTTTTATATGTTTGTGATCAGACCGCATCCTACCAAGACATTCTCTAAAGAAGGGGTCTCATTAATAATTACTTAGAATGACCAGTAAATTGAAACTCTATGTTGAAATAAAGAATACTAATTTTGACAGAGCATCCATAAACATTTTACAAAGGAGACAGTATGCTAGACTCGTATGATTTATTAATGCTTTGTAATTTTGTATTTTGTTGTCTTCGAAAAGAGCTTTGAATTTCAAGATTCTTTTTCTTTCTAACCTGACAGATTTTATATTTAATCTATTCTCCTATTTGAGTTCCTACAATAATTCCCTCTTTAATTTTTGAAAATTTTTGTTTAAGATCCTGATAAACATTACTTTACAGTCCAGTTTTTCAATTTTTCTAGCCTAGATGTAGAGATGGCATTTTTTTTTTCCTTTGTTTCATGGTGGAAGCATTTTTGTTCCGCTTCAAAATTCTCTCTTAAAGGCCAGCCTTTTTTATAACATTATTCTATCATTTCATAATGATATAAAAATCAACATTTTAAAAATAATTTCTATAATTTAGAAGTATGTACATATTTCGATAACTATTCCTTATACTTATTTTTTAAAGAAAAAGGAAATAATAGAAAATAACAACTTCGTAAAACTATGTGGAGTATCCAGAAAATCAGCGAAAAATGGAGAAAATCATCCAAGAAATGACAACATTAAAGTTGGATATTGTTGTTTTAACCGAAAAACAAAGAAAAGTACCGCTAGAGGAAAAATAGGTAACTTTAAATACATAACGGATTGAAATGTAAAATCACCGACTAAGAGTAAATATGATCGTAAACTAAAAGCCGTTAATAATATTCTGTATCCATGTCTTATTCTGATGATCAACCATATGCCGTCAAAGCCGAATTCTTCTAGAAAATTAATGATGAAATTTCCGAAAATGGAAATACAAGAGAACTGATAATGCTTGGAGACCTGAATGGTAGCATATGACAAGAAACAGACAGTAACGTGTTAGAACCATATGGAGAAATCACTCAGAACAATAAATGTGAAAGACTAAAATTTACGGAAACCACCACTTGAAATTAACAAACGGATATTTTAAACATAAGGACATTAACACATATACATGGATACAAGTACCTATGTGCCTACAATCAGTAAAAATTATGTCATAGTAAGGAAGAACCTCACACTACAAGCACATGAGAGAAGTAGATTGTGGATTACTTGATAAAGGGAAAGAAAAGTATAATTTAAGCTGCCTGATGCACTAAAATGATAGTTATAGTGCAGAGATTATTCGCGGATAAGGTCTATGGAAACATAACAAATAACCTTCAATGCACTGCAAGAGAAGCACTGGGTTCAAGATATGAGACACAAAATAAAACGCTATGATGAAACAAACAAATACAAAACATAAATAACAAAAAAAAAATAGGAAATAAAAAAATTAATAAGTAGTAGGCAGCAAAGAGGTAGAGAAAAACAAGAAGAACAGTAACAGCAGCCAAAAAAGAATAGGGGATAAGAAGTATACCAATAGATCGACACCTACTAAGAAGGGATAGATGCTCAGAGATGTAAATATTTATAAACCAAATGAAATCTGCAGAAATTAAATTACTAAAACGAGAATAAATATGCCACAAGATCACTAACAGAAATACAAGTCAAAGCAAAAATGTCGAAATTGAAGCCACAAAACAAGCAATAGCAGTACTAAAAAATGATCGATTATCAGGACCGGGAAAGTATTTCTGCCAAATTAATACAGTATAACACAAATAAATTTTTTGAAGCAATTATAAGTGTATAACTGTGTTCCTATACTCAATAAATGGAAAATGGCACATATTTCATCCATTCTTAAAAAAGGAAATAAGCTAAATTGCTAATTAGTGACTAATACTAATAGTACTTTAAGTTGCACACACGGATGGGTTCTCCCAAATCTTATTAAGTAAGAATACAAAGAACAAGAAGAATATAAACAATCGGATTTCCGCGAAATCGGGCACAAATCAATCACATTTTGCTTATTGATCTCAACCAAGCACACAATACTCTTTCCGGTTGTAAGTTGAGGAAAATATGACAGGGAACCGATATCAACTATACGTTAATTAAAGCTCAAAGAAACCTACGTGAAGGCTGGATATCAGAGGTAAAAGTTGAAAACAGACCATCACAAGAATTGACAACTGCAGGAGAGCCAAGAGGTTAAGCACTTAGGTATAATCTTGAATGCAAAGCTTATTTGGAACTCACACATACAAAGAATTTTAACCAAAGGTAAAATGGCCGTCATAGCAACAAGAAAGGGCACAGAGCTAAGCGTGGGGATTCGAATCACACATCGTACACTGGTTGTATACTGCAGTGACCCATGATAACCTATGGCTCGATTGTATGATGAACAAAAATCATTCAGTGGTGGACCACTCTGGATCTCTTCAAGCTCCAGAAACCGGCCTGTATATACATCACGGGAGCCATGAGAAGTACTCTGACAGCAGCGATATAAATCGTACTAAATCTCCCCCCCCCCCCGTTAGTATAATAATCAAGGCTGATGCGAGGGTAGCGGCTGAAATAAAACAAGATCTGGTGAACTGGACCTGCCCTCGGACTTGCCAACATGAAAAGCGTGGTGTCAAACTTATTGAAGAAGATGAGCAGTGATACCATGCCAAGAATCTATAACTTTACCAGGTTCTACACCATTCAGACTGACTAGAAGATGAGATCTGATCGATCACTGAGTCAGTCAGGAAACCACGTTTGGTTTACAGACGGGTCCAAAACTGACCATGGTACAGAAGCGCCACCCAAACTCAATATAAATTAGTCACTGAGGTAGTGCACCATTGTATTCCAGGCATAAATACATACTATTGATTTCTATTTTCGAGAAAATCTAACGAGAAGTTACGGGGGCAGGGCGTTCTCATTTTCTCCGGCAGTTAGGCAACGCTTAAAGCACTTACATATCATCAGATAACATCAAAACAGGTCTAGGCTTGTCTTCGAAACTTTATTGCTCTGAAAAAACAAAACATGGTTACTCTTGCGTAGGTACCACGCCATAAGGGCATCCTAGGCAATGAAAAAGTGGACCAATTTGTAAGACAATGGCCTTTTACCCCATTGATTGAATTGGAACCAGTATTTGGCATTAATAAGGCTGCTATTTACGGATGACTGTCCTAATCAGTAAACCATTAACATCAGACTCACTGAAACCACATTACGAGCCACAGGTACAACGAACTATTGCTGAGTAAAACATTCGAAAAATTAAGCTCGACAATCCTGCGTTTAAGCGGACAAGATATTAGATCAGTGACAGAACTCGTTATCGGCCAATACAAGATAAGGATACCTCTCCGCACAATGAGTATCTATAATGAAAACTCTGTGACGAAGAGGATGAAATAGCCTCACACATTATTTTGTAATGTGACGTCTTAACCTACTGGAGACATTCTCAAGGATTAATCAATCCTAAAGACTAGTGAACAGACTGCTAAACCTGAATAGAGCAACCAACCTGTTTACATAGAACAGATATAACAGGCAACACAATAAGTGTCCTAAGGCTGCAGTGAAACCATATTGGTCAGTTTATTTCAACTGCTATACTCAAAGGCAGTTTAAAGAGTTTATTAACAATATTACAAGATGCAAAATATTTTTTTAATTGAGGTTGATTTTGCATTCTTCATTTTTTCAATGTGACCTTAAATTACACTTTCTTTAGAAATATCTTATTTATTGCTATGAAGTCAGCATATATCCTTGAATCTGACTTTGGTCAGAAAGTAATTTGGAATCGTTCTCCTCCTATTTTTAATAGAAGTAGATTTAGTAGGATCTAAAATGGTAAACCTTATATTTAACCTTCTCATACATATATCAAAATTAAATGAATTATAAGCAAATTGCTGCGCATATATTTCAGAAGTATACATCTACTTTAATAATCTCCTTGTTATTAAGTTTTGTTTTAACACACCCAATCCCAAATCCGACTGCTTACCTCAAAATCTATCTAACTACAGACATATAACTTTGGCTCTTATAGAAGATTTCGTGGCTCAATTACCCTTTACCTTAAAGAGGATTACGTCTGGAATAAAGCCCACTTACAAGCTCATTGTGAAAGTTTAAAACTTTCAATCAATACTAAGGGATCTTTTTGTGAATAGGGTTTTATACTTTTTTCTTGTTTTATAGTATCAAAAGAAACTTGGAATTTAAAATATTTATAATTATTTTATTCTATCTATTACGCATCATTTTATTTTCATGAAATTTGTATTTTTTGGTATTGCTGATAATGTTTTAATAACGGTTATTTTTTTACAAATCAGGTTTGGATACATAAACGAGATATGTAATATATTAATTATGGCCTGCAATTAATCTTTAATATTACAAATAATAAAAGAAAATACGGGTGGAACAATAGTACTTGCTACAATAAATTTCTATTGCAATATAGGCGATGTTGCACCTAACAAATTTAGTCGAGATCTTCGATGTATTTCCCATATTAAATACTTTAACGTTAATCTGTGTTTACAAAATTCGTTCGACATTTCAGATGACAGCATCATCGTATAGTTTTAAATTTTTTACGGTTTTAATTCTGTTCCACATATCTGTCATCAATTATAGAAGAATACCACCTACGATGTCTTTTTAGGTTTAAAATATAATCACTGCTGCAGAGTATCTACTGAACATATGTTTGATGCAAGAGTGCAAATCTGTCAAATTGAGGTATTTTCAAATATTATAAGACCACCTTCTTATTACATTCTCTTCTATCTTTACCAATTTTGTAGATATGTACAAGGTATCCCTAAAAGGTATGTGCAATATACTAACGCAGATTCTTGAGGATGCCCACTGATAGTTTCCGAGATACAGGACGTCAAAGTTATAATTTTTTAAAACTTTTTTGTAAATATTTATCTTAATAGCAACTTCATTTGCACTTAATTTGGTACCTTGGAGTTTTTTAGCATGATAAATCAGTTTCAATGTACATTATAGAGGATACCACTAGCAGCAGCCTACCTCTAAAGCTGTATAACTTTTTTGTGCCTCGGTATATTAAATTTCGAATAAAAACTTCTGATTGCTTGACATCTTTCATCCAAAAAAGTTAAGTAGGTATCGCTTCGTACAACCCTTTTTGAGATAATCGAATTTAAATATTTTATTGCATACTGCGATCCGACCTGGGCTTGTTTCACACTTTATTCAGGCGTGGGACTGGTCCAAGAAATTTGGAGTATCTTTTGCCAACAGGCCTATAACAATAAAACTCACAGCACGTACAGTAACTTAACTTAAATTCACCTTCAATTTCTTTTTTTTTTTTAATATGTGGAAAACTAAAAATTTTAAATTTACATATTTCTCTATTGTTTGGCGAAGGTTGATTAATAAATTAATTTACCTTTTTTTAAAATTTAAGCTTACAGTAAGCGTTTCTTTTCTTGTAGGGTCTACCCTACTGGTTATATTATTATGTTATCCACCCTACGGGTTCCAACATTGCTGTTGTCCAACCTACAGGCAACCACCCTACGAACTTGACAACTATCACTCAGCGAGAAATAAACAACTGGCAGACAAACGCCAACCAGTTATATTTATTTTCTTTTTCTCTGTATATTTTATCTAGTTTGATGTTCTCTTATATTTTGAAAAATCTAGCTTACGCTATAGTTGGATCTTTTGATTAAAGATTTTTATTTTACCGATTCGAATTTTAATTAAAGATTTTTATTAAAACTATGTACTTCGAGTTTTATTTAATTCACATGCTACTTGCGTTTGGTATTCGTTTTATTTTGTTGATAGCTATTTTTAAAGAATAAAGTTGAAAGCTAGTTTCCAACAATATCGTGGAAGGTTTCTGCATTCAACCTGACTCTGATGCAGTGGCGCCCTTAATTTTTTACCCTTAATCTCCAGCATAGAGGTTAGCTAGGCATTTTTGTTTGCTATACGCTAGTGATTGACTGTTCTACCAATTTTACCATTCTTGTATTCAATTAAATTAAATCTATCTTTCACCTAATTCTGAGGTTTTGCGCCTCTTTCTAGTAAATAGCACTGTAGCACAATATTTAGCTATGATTTCTCAAAGAATAGGAAATTCCACACATATGATGCAGTTTATAAGTCTATAATTCATAACCTGTTTTATATATCGCCACGCGATATTGTTAGAATTCTACAAGTAGTTTTACTTATTTCATTTTTTATAAACATGCCGAGATCTAAGCACAAAGGTCAGTATTTTTATAAATATGATATGTTGAATTTTAAAATAATTTACTTCAAAGAAGTTGAAAGTATTAAGGTACACTAACTATACAGGCTGTCCGAGAAAATGTGATAAATCTCCCAGATATGAAAAAAACACGTGAAAGGAATACTACAAGATCATATAAATGTTTCTCGTGTAGGCCTCCTCTTCGGAGATATGGGCTTCCAAACAGCTGCAATGGAATCAAGTTTTCTACACATAATTATTGAATCACCAGGAATATTACAACTTTTTTAATATTTCATTTACCAGGTAAGACCCTTCAAATTGCTATCCAAGAAAGTGTTGCGAATTACTCACAGCTGCAGGGACGGACTAGCTGTGACACTCATGACCCCATTTTTTACGCCCTGTATGATAAGAAATTTGAACAAAGTTTTTTACCTATCTTTAACTATTGACTAAAAATTAAATACTCTTCATTAATGTTGCTAATTCTAACAGTTTTCGAAAAAACGTCATTTCCTTTACACTTAGTCCCTTAAATACTGTCTGGTTGAATATGAAAAAGAGGAAATTTCCACTGTCACCATATTTTTAATAAAAAGTTAAACTAACTGCTTAGTTAAAAACTTCCTAAGAGGGTTCAATATGGGCTTCGTGAAGTCTGATACACTGATGGGCACGACGAATTGAGATCTGCTGTACCCGCCATATTAACTCAGCATTGTTCCTTATTAGATCACAATGAAACGTGATTCTCCGTAGAAGTGTCTCTCTACTATCGACCGGAGTGGAATACATCAAGGTTTTGAGATGTTCCCGCAGGTAAAAATCAAACGGCGTTAGATTTGGAGATCCATGAGACCAAGCAGTAAATCCTCCTCTACCTATCTAACAGTTTCGATAGACGTTATTCAGGCGCTACCGCACAGCAACGCTAAAATGAGGTGGAGCCTCGTCGTGCATATAGTATATGTTTCGGCGGGTTTCAAGTGGTAAGTGCTCCATTAAATCGTGAAATGCATTCTGGAGGAATAAAGTTCTCCATTCAGTCGTGCCGGCAATACGAATGATCCAATCAAAAAATTACCAATGATTCCTGCCTCGACATTAATTGATTTGAACTGATTGTTGATGATCCGAAACAATAGTTGCTTGAGGATTTTCATCAGCCCATAAATGTGAGTTGTGTAAATTTATGATACCATTTTTGGTAAACCCTGATTCATCCGTGAAGAGAATAGTGAAGTTTACATTATTTCGTTGCTGATCCAATAGCCAGTTTATAGATTGCATTCTACGGGGAAAATCTTCAGGAATCAGTTCATGCACTTTATTCAAATTACATGAATAAAACAGCGGTTCTTGAAGAGTTTCACGTACTCTTGTTTTCGTCGTACTAAACTACTCTAATAATTTTGGAGTGCACGTTGAAGGAGTGTCACTTACAGAATTTAAAATACTTTCGTCTAATTACGGAGTACGTACTGTTCTTCCTCAACCAACATTAGTATCCAAAATTTCCTAAAATTATGAAGAAATTTAATAATATTATCTTATTAAATGGAATCGCTTATCATTCTCCCTTAGACGTTGGTCAACTCGTTGAAAGTATGGATGAGGAATATGGCTCAGAATGGGCAGCCAATATGTGGAGTTGATTTAATCGTGACGGTAATGATTCGCATGGAGTTGTTCAGCTTTACTTGTATTTGTTTGGTATTGGCCCTGTTCGTCCATACCGGATCAAAGTATTCTGCTGCCGAGTACGCAGTGGAGAGGCTGATGATTCCCATGTAGTGACACACAGTTTATGTAGAATGTTGTTTCTGGTTCCCAGCCTATCAGCAGATTGATACCAAGAAGAGAGGAAGGATAAAGAGTATATATTCAAAAATTATATACTCTTTTATCAAATTCCTACTCTTAGACTCTTTCACTATCTCTTTGAGTTCCCTATATATATTATAAAATTGATATTTTCGTTCACATATACTCTCTATCATGTTCTTTCCCTCTCTCGTTTTCTTCTTTTATTACCGCATATGCGTTTCTTTCGGTTTAATAATTCACACTGTAAAAAGGAAATGCATTAAATTTAATATAAATGGGCTAGAAGAAAATTTCACAAACGTTTATTAAATGCATTTAGTGTAATGCAATAATAATTTAAATTAATTTAAATTAATATTTAATCCCATTAGTCGACTATTAGTTTTCATATTGGGTTTTACGCCGTCTTTTGTTTTTTATGAATTTGGATTAAATTTTTTTGGATTTTCTTAGTATCTGATACGTGTTACTATCGTAATGTTTTAGTTTTTCTTTTTCTCTTGGTAAAAGTTAATTTTGAGAATGGCGTATACTATTTACCATAAAATTTATTATAGTTAGGTACGTATCTCGTCTCTGGGTTTATCACGTTGAGTCGAGTTTATTGAAAAAATTAATTATCGAATTTATTCTAAGGTGAATCTAAATCTCCTAGCCACACTCTGGATTTAAAATTAGTGAACACAAAATAATATAGCATCATGATATATCTGGTGTCTCGAATATTTTGAGTTTGACCTCATTGTGAATTTTATTGTTATATTACAATGAGTAGGCATTTAAAATTGATCAAATTAAGTTAAAATTAAAGAGATTCTCAGGAATACGTTTAATTTTTTTATTTAATTATAAAGGTAATACTAAAATGTGTAGCTAGCTTTCTGCGTAGTATTAAGTTAAATATGGTGATTATATTTTGATTTCTTGTTTTTGCTTGGGAGCATAACCAAAATTGCATTTATTTTTACCGGAATTTTATTGATTTGTTTAATAGTAATTAATGTCAATAAAACTAAGCATTTATTGTAACTAGTAGTCTCAAATGTAAATTATGATTTATTACACTTTAATTATTATTTCTAATTTTGAGGTGGTTAATTTACTTCAGTAACTGATAATGTTGTAAAGTAAATTTTTGTTATATTTTGTATCAAGCAAAATATTGGTGATGACCCGGAATTAGATTGGACTTTACTGTTTTTACTATTGCCTGTCTATTAATTCAGCAATTTTAAGCAGTGTCTTACTTTAAATTAATTATTTGCTTAATTATTACTAATTAATTATTGATTAATATTTCATTTTCTCATCAAACCTCAAAATTATTTCGGTTTTTGAGCCTTTTCCTCAAATTTTATGATCGCCTTAGAAATATTGTTTTTTCTAAATATATAGAAAGTGTGAGATTTTAAATTTAAAAAGGAAAAGTAACTTAATAGTTCAATATTATTTCTTATCTATTTAATAAACGGTGATTAGCAAATGCATTTGCTCCTTCAATTTGATTTTTATAAGTAGTTTTTGTTTTTTATAGGGTTATTGTTCTGATTTTTTCTCTTCTCTTTTTTTTTGTGTACCTTTGGGTTTCCCACTCTTTCATGGATTCTTACCAACCTTCAGTTTTTAATTTATGAGAACAGATGTTTAACTAGTGCCAACAAATCACTATACCGTTCAGCAGTTAGCAGCCAGAATTGTACGAGACAACTAAGCTGGTAGTCTCACCTTCGGAATAACAGGCAAACTTGTTTTTATTTTCTATTGTAGTATAAATTACTTATATTTTAAGTTTATTTCTTTTTTTTTTTTGTAAGGCATTGTAGAATTTTCAAGTTTTCTATCCCACGATCATGAAATTTACAGGGTTTTCAGTATATTTCAGCTCCAATAGTTACTATACTTAGTAACATATTAAATTGTATCTATAGCATATCTAGTTTTAAGCTAGAACAAGACACCTAGACATTCGATTATTCAGCTAAATTTTTTTATCTATTGGCGCTTAATAAAATTTTTATTAAAAACTGTGATATACTTATGACTTTCCGAAGTTGAGAGTTAGTTGAATATCCAGAGTTGTAAGAAAATATAGACATATAAAGGTTAAAACATCAAGATATGTTTTAATTGATGTAAAAAAAATAGACATGGTAATTTGAAAACAGATATGAATAAATTTGATCAGTGTGAATTAAGGAACACAACGTTTTTTTAAATCCTAAAAGGTATTCTTATCAAAATCTTCAACTCAATTTTAAGAGTTTGCGACACTACATGAAATGTTTTTTTTGAATGTAGTCAAGGATAAGATAACTGTCCAATAAAACCAATTCTTAATTTAAATGATTTTAAAAATAATGCTCCATTTTCTTTAAAAGCTCCTATCATAGAAATTTGTAGCAATCTGGGCCAAAAGCAATGAGGATTGAATTTGAAATAGAAGAAAAAATATTAACTAAAACAGCCCCAACATTTAGCTACAATTCATTAACAAAAGTTGTCAAACAACTCAAACTTCGTTCTCAATAGCAATAATCTATATTAAAATTTAAAGTAGACAGAGAAAACCTAGTTGTTATGAAAACTTTGATGGTATCATCTCAAAAGTTGTGCTCAAAATACAGATAGAGAAAATTGAACCATATAAAAAAATAAGATATATTAACAATCTGACTAAAGCCTATTAAAAATATGAACAATTTATGAATGAAAAATTTACCAGTGTAAAAATATGAAAATGGTTTTGGATATTAAATTATTAAAGAATGAGTACATATATATCTAAAGGACTAACAGTGGCTGATGGATATAATAAGTCCTTATATATATTTAAACCACCCTATTCGCTACAAATGATTTTACTAGAAATATATAAACAAGCACAATGATTCATGAAATTTCATTGCTGCATACATTTGAATACAACATATACACCACTTCATGATTTTTCCAATGTAGTCAAAAACTTAACAGAAAAAGGACAGTTTGTGTATGTTAAAAGAGAAAAAAAATGTATGTAACGTACTATATATGCATGAATTTTTTTTTATGAACGAATAATTAAAACAACTTTAAACTTAAAAATATTTTTTATTTACTCATATCCTAAGGATTAAATACCTATTTTGCAGTATGAGTAAAACAACTCTAAAACTCAAACATTTTTATTTATTTACATCCTAGCAATTATATTTTTACAAAAATTTCCAACACTCTTTAAACCAATCGTCCTAAGCTCTTCAAAGAATTAAAAGAAATTGTTTGTCTTTAAATAGTCACTATAAAATTCAATAGCTATTTTATAAAAATTCGCATGGTCTTCATATTTTATAAGTAGCATAAAATCATGACCATCACTTTCTTCTTCTGCCACAATAGAAAGATGCCTGGAACATACTTCATTCATAATGAATACTTCAAATTGTTCTCGAATTAAATTTTCCATTTTCATCACTAAAAGTCATCGATAACTTCTTGCTTTGTGCAGTCTGCTATTACAAATGGATCAGTAATATAAGGTTTGAACTACAAACATCTCAACAAAACTAATTTAACTTTATTATTTCACATATAAATTCCAAAAGAGTATTAATTTTAAAATAGCGTTAGCACAATTTCACTGCTTCTAGATGGTTTTTTGATATGTCAAAATAATACGCACATCAAAATGGATCACTATCTTCCACATAATGATTGAACTCAAAACGCAGTTGTTTATATTTTTTACAACAATCTTTTATTTTTAAATCTAATTCACTAACACTAGAAATCGAAGGCATATTTTTATTTTAAGATATTTAGAACTTAAGAAATACTTGTTTTATATTCAAGGAGATACTATTAAACTTTGAAAAGTGAACAATTCAAAAAGATAATGAGAGCTAAGGAGGAAGAATTTGATCAAGAGTATTTACTCTTTTTGTATATGCTATGGTCTCTCCTCCTTATCTTAGGCTCTCTGATATATTGACTACTACTAAGGCATTTAAAACCTGTTCTCACGTACGACTGCCCTCCCCGAGTTTTTCACCTAGGGTCAAATGCCCTCGACTCCTTTCATTTCCTTCTGCGTCACGACTGTGGGTGAAAAAGTCGGGTTGCCGAGCTTTGGATAACGCGTTTTTGGAAAAAATACCTAAAAAATAAGCTGATGAGTCTGATGTCGCCATTAACCTCTTCTTTTATTACTGTTTCGTCTATGTTTGCTATTGTAAAGGTTTTATTTCAAAAATTTGTACAATGTCACCAATAACAGGGCGATTGGAGTTGTTTGAAGACCATCCGATCATATTTAAGCTGACAAATATTGATTACAAAACTAAAGTGAAAACGCTATAAATAATATACTATAAAAACAGAATTATTTAAGCTGCATATCTGTTATAAGCAATCTCTGAATGTAGATGATGTAAGAAGCAAAATTCATACGTTGAGATTTCAATTTAATGGGTAAGCAGAAGTATATAAACTCACACTATGGTGTTTGAAAACTTGGTATTTCTAAAGCACGATGAATATATAAGGTTATGTAATTTGGTAAGCTAATTATTAAATAATTTCTGAGTACCAATACTATCAAAACAATTTGATGTAATTATTTTAAATGAAACTATAATAGCCCGATTCACTTTTTTTTTAAGTACCGCCATTTGACCACAATTTGGGTAAATCGATCCCATTTTGCTGAAGAAACTTTATTAATTTTAAATGGTTAACATAATCAAATGTTTTATTTTAATCAATAAAGGATGTGTATAAGCCATTTCGTTAGTCTCTGCCTTTTTGAAGTAGTATGGTGAAACTGAGACGTGCTCTCACAGTACCGAACCTTTCTCGAAATGGAACTGACTTTTGGGCATAATTTTCAGACAAAGCTTAAGATCTGACTTAACAAACTTATTCGGAATTGATCGTCCTTAGTGACATTCTGTTTTTTCGGTATTCATATGTTTACTGAGTTTAGCCAGTTTTTTAGTATTCCGATTTGTATATTACATTAAAAATGCTCTTGAGTATATCTGTTATCATATATACAGTTTTATGATCTCAATAGATAGTTCATCTGGATCCCGTATTTTACCCCTTTTCGACGGTTTTGTTGCTTTTACAATTTTAGACTTAAGTATTTCTGGTAATGTTTCTCTTCCATATTGTTCCTGAAATATTTTTGAACCATTATCTGAAAAGAATTTTTCTGTTTATCTCGTCGAGCGAGTATACCTGTGGATCTGTAATTGATTTTTCGTTATCCCTAGTAAGCTTAATAAAATTTGGTGTTTTTATTCATGCGGTCGTTTCTGTTATAACTTTGTAGATGTTAAAATAATAATGTTCTTTCTCTAGTTCTTTGATTTCCTTAAATTTGTTTTTTAAGCAGTCTTCTTTAATTTGTCAGATTTTTCTCCTTATATGTTTTACAATTGCTCGTGTTCAGCTTCTTTCCGGTTGTTGTGTAATTTTCTTTTTCCTACTAATTACAGTACTTCATTTTTCATCCGCTCTTTTTTTTCTTTTTTTTTTGTTCCCCTAACCGATCAATTAATTTCCGCTGCTAACAATGGTATATTTAAATGGATTCCAGCAAGTTTCTATATTATATTTTTCATTTGTATTCCGTAGTTTTGTTTTTTCGTTAATTATGCTTTTTCTGATTTTTTTCTCTTATTTCTTTATTTCTTACATTTTCTACGCCAACCTGTTTTTCGAGAGTCGTTGGATTTTCTTTACTTTCACTGTCAATTTTAGTAGCACGGGTTTATGGTCGGGTGCACTAAACACGTTTAATTTTTAAGCCAGACCTAATTGCTCTGGACATATTAGACCGTCTAGCCGGCCAGTTATTTTATCTTATTGTATTGGTATAACTTTTATTACTTATTGATATTAAAGCAGAAAGCTTATTTTTCGTCTTATATGTGTGGTGTTTAAAATTTGATTAGCTTATTACTTTATTTGTGAAATTAAACCCTTTATTGTTCCCTTGAATTATTTTTGTAGTGACTTAAGAGATAGATATTTAAGATAGTTTGTAGAAAGAGCGCTTCAAGGGCCTTTAACATATTTTTCGTAAAAGTAGATTTAAAAAGAATAAAAAATATTTCGTAACACATACAATCAAAAAAAAATATTCCAAATAATTTCTCATCATTTCAACCGTTCTTATTAACGTTGTAACTATTTCTTTGTTTATTGATGGTTTTGGTATGGTCAAGGTCATCATACTTTGACGCTCATCTTTGATCACAATTTTGTTAACTAGTAACGTATATTAAAACAGGTTGAAATACCCGTTTTTAAGTATATTGGAAAAATATAAAAATATCTAGTTTTCATATTTTTATGGCAAAGAAACAGTGTCTTTATAAACGAGTAAAATTTGATCTAGTATAATAAAAATTATAAAATAATCATAATTAAAGAAACAAAAATAATCTACTTTTTGAATGTTAGTTTTCTCTGCATCGCCGAATACTGATTATGGAGGCATATTGCTTATGAACTCTCATTCTTTTATTAATTTCTATATCATTAGTGGCTTTCTTAACAAAGTAAAACTGTATCCTGTTAACTGACATTATAATAAGATGAATAGTACTCGTTTTAGAGTTTCTTCGATCTAGTTTTTAATTGAGAAACTTTTATATCGCTTGTTCCATTCCCTTTCAAAATGGCATATTCCTCTCAGCTCCCAGAATGAATAAAACTGAAACATTATATAACATTTAATTTATATCACCATTTACCATATGTAATATTTTTTATTGTTTAAAATGAAATACATTCCCAAACGCTTAGATTACAACAAAGGATAACCAAATAAAGACTCTTTTGTTGTCATCTGTTTTAAAATGTTTAATTTAAAATTTTAAACCTTTCATTATTAATGTTCTTAATTTTATAATCTATATAATTATAATTGTGGTAATAATTATATTCAAATATTGCTATGAAGCTTTAACAAGGTAGATTCAGGTTTACCCAGCTTACGAACTTAGAAAGCAGCAAACACAATATCAAATAAGTGAAATGTCAGCAGCAGTGTTTAAAAATATTTGCTTAAGGGTACAAATAAGTTTTATGAGCAGAAATTAAACATAATCACATAAACTTCTCAAGTTCTTGAATTATTGTGTGTACTCAGTAAACTTACAGCCAAATGGTTCATTAGTTCCTATATTGACTTCATTATACATTGTCGATTTTATGTTAATAAAATTGACAACTTGCTTTTGCTAACTTTCAGTTCCATACGGTTGATATTTCTTTTATTACATTTTGATTACTAAATTTTTAAAAATAAAAAAGTCTAAAATTCAATATTATCTTATTTTGGTACTTAGTTTTGTTATTATTTCTATCCTTTTTGTCACATTATAAACAGTGGGCAGCAATGGAATAATATATTTGATGTATGAACAAAAAGTTTGTTTCAAACCTAATATAAAAAAAAATTTAAGATTTTATTAGTGTCGACTAATTACACAAGTCCACAATATATTTTTCATTAATTGAATCCTATAAAGCAAAGTAATCTATTTCAATTTCAGATCGCTAAATATAATTCCGTTTTCGTTTTGGCCCAGATGTTGTTAGGATTTTTAGTAAAGTAGGGTAAAATATCTCAATTACATGAAACATAAGCTGATCCATAAACTTACCCTTAACCAATTGATTCAACTACCTTGAACCCCATTGCCACAACACCGTAACCTTCTAGCCCAGGAACTAATTAACCTGCGACCATATAAACTTGTAGGTCTAGCAGGGAACGACCAAAACTCGTTTAGCTCAGAATTCGTTGCATGTGGCCCCCAAGGTACCTTCAGCCCATCAACGCACATAGTAAATTCAGAATCTAATAACTACATTGCTCCATAATCAATAACCTAGTAACCGATGAAAAAGGGAAGTTCATCAGGTGAAAAATCCAAGCAATGTAGGTCCCAACATGCGCATCTCATCACTTTATAACACTATAACCAACAACCTCCCTTAATAAATTCCAGGTCGTTAATACTGAGAAAGTCTAACAAATCCCCCCTCTTGTGTTGATATCCCTGCACGCCTATAAAATGTGTCACGCATTGGAATCGCAGCCCAGGAAAAGTAGCAAGGCTTTCTCCTCGCAATATTTTACTTTTCACCACCTCAGCGGACTTCTTCGTTCTATAGGAAAGTATGCTGATGCCACAATATAGCTCTCACCCTATTTAAGAAAGATTCCCACCGCTACCAGGTCCCTGCTACCAAGTCTTAGTCCCATTGTTGTCGAATTATAATGCTGGTTCTAGGGTTCTCACTGGAGGTGCCGTACACTAGTGTTCCTCCCGCAGAACCCAAACCCCTGATGTTGCTAGGATTCAACCATGAATTTACCTGAGGAAGTTGTTCGATCTGGTTTTAGTTGCTGCCTCCTTCTTCATATATGGGACTGATAGGGGCCTCTGCGTTGGCTCCATCCTTTTTTTGCTCACCTTGACCTTGAACCTGCAGTTCCTTTCTTGTTATCTTTCAATGGTTACCTTTTGAAGGTAACCATTGCCCTCGCAGCACCACAAAATGACTTGCATTCTAGTCCTTCCAGGAACCTCCCTGAAACCTTCTCGAGCCCGAGAATGAGTCAAAGTCTCTTAGGTTCCTCTTTTCGTTCCCAGATCCATCATTTAGAGCACGAAATTCCAGGATTGACACTCTCCAAACGTTAAAAAGCATCTTAATAAAGAGAATTCTTGACGCGAGAAATCCAGAGAATGACCCTGCGTAACTTGAAGGTAGCCATATCTGTGATCATCAACTCATCACCCAGGGCCTGATCCGTGCCATTTCGCTAGCAAGCTAGTCCCTAGATATTTCGTCCGCAGCAATGACCAATAATTAACCTCTTCATAGCCTTATCAATAAAAAATGAGGCGTTGGAGCACCGCTGCTAAGGAAAGTACCCATAATGGCCTCCAATACCGCGTCAGATAATGCAAATGTCTGGATATCGGTGAAATTGGTGCAAACTTCTCCGCTCCATTTACCACCAGATATAGAACTCGTTTTCGGATACCTGAGCATAAGTGACATGCATCCCAGTGGATCGCTCCTTTTTAAGGCTCTTGATTGTATACCGTGTCCTAAAGCATTAAGCACTACTCTGATAGCTATGTGGTAATCGAATCAACAATTTCTAATATTTAAACATGCAAGTTGACAAAAGAGTGTGAAAAGCGCTAAATAAACCAGGAGATAAAAATACATACATACATACAATATTAGTTATAGCCTGGGTACCTGGGCATAACGATCAACAAGATAATGAAGAGTCAGACTGGCAAGTCTGACGCGAGGGGATTAATCACAGCCTCTTATAAAATCAGAACCATTTTATGGGGTGGCTGGATGGATAGCTAAGCTGATAATTAAGAAATAAATTAAGGAGAAGTCCCAATAATGTTGGTATATAGGCAAGCGAAAATTCTATCTAACTAGCAAAAGATTATCATGGTTCAAATTTCGATTTAAGTTTACTATGGCTAATTCAGTTAATTTTACTTATGCCTTACAAATACTCACATACAATATCCTTTTCTTCAAGTATCTCTCATGAACTCTTCGAGTAAAACCATACCATTTGTCGGTTAGTTGCATTTTGCGATTTTACTACAGACCCCCGTAGTTCAACTTCCTTCTCGACTGCTTTCGCAGCTCGGTCATTTTATCTTCCTGAATTTTGGTTACATTCTTACACTAGAAAATACGGTTTTCAATTACATTTCATTATCACTGCCTGATTCCTATTTATGTTGTTTTGCTTAATATTCACTAGACTATGAGTGGTTGTATTTGTTTCTATTATTGTTAAACTTACTGTTTCCTTTTATCCAGCTAAATCTCAGTTTTCTTGCCTACTATTCGAGTGTAATTATTCGTTTCATACTTTCGTATGGCAATTTTCTTAAAATTTACTTAATGAGTTCCATGGATTTTGCTTTGTTTATGACATTGATTTATTAGGTTAAGTTGTACCTATGAGCAGGAAACTTTTCCTTTACTTAATGGGATTCTTATTTAATTTAGAGTAAAACAAGCTAATCATCAATAAATCTATTTATTTTACAACTTTATTTCAGAGGACTGTTGTTACACAGATACTCGCATAGTTTTATTTTTGAGTTGTCATTCTTTTAAATTTCTGATACACCTCAAGGTAGGTTGTGCGCATGGATCTTTGATATAAGTGAGGCCGAAGCCGTTTGTTTTGACATTTTAGTTTCCTTTTTGAAACAACTAAACAAGTTGTATATTTTTCTTCTTAATTTTATTTGATCCATCCTTTGGGACTCTGAAGTGAAAAGCAATATTCCCGTTATTGAGTTTAGTTGTTTAGTTACCATATCCGTTACTTGTTTTTCACTTTATTCAGTTATTTTCACCGGAATTAACTTGAAGAGGAACTTTTTTTTCAGTTCCGCACATTTCAATGAAGAAATTCTTTTAACCCCACAAAAAACTCAGTGTAAAATCCATTAATTGGGGTTTATTGAAACAATCTTTTACAGATTTTTGATTTATAAAAGTTTAAGCTTAAAATTAATCCTGCGAGTAAGTTTAATATCAAATTTGAATCTAGCATGAATTAACGTGAAGTATATTCTGCTAAAATGAGTAAGTAAATAATCACTCTGTGGATAGATTTCTCCCGTGGGAACAGGGTAATATATATTTTTTTTATTACCACTCAAGAAAGTCTAAAAGCAAAATAAATTATTTATCGTACTCAACTTTTATTACCTTTGTCGCTTAAATGTTGTCTTAAAAATATATAAAGTCAGTCAGTTTACGACGATCAACTAAAAGGCCCTCTCTAAGATTTGTCTATAAATCTGTCGAAGAAATCCTACCCTAGTTATGTAAATAAAACCGAAGAGATAAGGGCCGAAGTAGGTTTTTAACATGTGTTATATGAAAATATCGTTAAAATGTATTAAAATATTGAACGATTTTCCCATTATTAGGAGAATGATCAAATAAACTTACTAAAATAAAGAGGTGGTATGGGTGCTAACGGGATTCGCGGGGTGCCGACGGGGTACAAGTTCGACCTTTTAAGAAATATTAAACTTTAGTTACAGCCTGAAGTTCGTTAAGATTGGTACCGTTCTCAAGACCAGTGTCGTAGAAACTTACGTGACGGGAAAGAAGCTTTTCTTTGTTTTTTTTTATTTTTCATTTAACTTGGAGAATATCGTTTAAGCCGTTTGATAAATAGCTGTTTTTCGCGTTTTATTCTTTTTCTGTTTAATGTTTTAGTAAGCTATTTATATGTGTTTGTCAAAATTGGGTTTTACATTTTGGTTAATAGAACGGCCAATAAGAACAATTATGTTAGTTTCTTCGGAATTGTTATATGTTATTAGTTTAAGTTTCTTATTGTAAATAATTCGTTTTTCTATTTATTTTTGTTAATAGACTAAGTGTTTTGATAAACTTGTTTTATTTAATTTAATGAAAAACCTTCACTCGACTAAACTCGCGGACGTACTGCTGTAAGAGCTGTAAACAAGAGATGTCATCTGACCAGCTAATTAGCAGCCTTGCTTGAGCCCTGAAGTTCTGAGTTATGGTTGTGGTAAGCTTAAATAACTGTAGTTGTTTGGAACTAAAGCAGTAAGAGAGAAGATCAACGTCCAGACTTCCAGAGTGTATTTATTACTGTAAAATTTAATTATAGAGTTTTTAAAAATAATCATAAATTAATATGGGGCAGCAAAATGATGATAGAAGAAATGGCCAACGCTACCCAAAATATCTGTTCGCAAGAGTCTACGATCAAATTCTGTCACATGTGCATATTGATCAATTTTTCTTAGACTTTCTTGATATTGTCAACTGTTATTAGAGTAACGCTTTTATTATTTTTTTGACATTAATAGGGATTAATTTTGAGAGTAATCTTTGCTATTTGGTGTTGAATTTCTTATATTTTGGTACATATTTGCTCTGTAGATATATCACGATGGCAACAATTTATCGAAGAATTAATTTAACTTATACAATTTAAAATATATCTGAATTATAATCTATCTGTTGGCCTCACTCTGGATTTAAAATTGGTGAAAATAAAATAATCGTAATATGTTTTGTGATTAAAATTCAATCAGCAAGTAGTTTATTTAACTTTATTTAATTAAAAAGCTAATGCTAAAATGTGTATCCTAGCTTTCCACTTATTATACCTGTATGGCAAATATTGTGAGCATATTTTGAATTATTATTTTTATAATAATAGAATATTTTATATATATAATTAAAACTGAATTTATTTTTATCTGATTGAAGCTGAATATTAATTAGTGTCAACTAGTGGTCTCAAATCCTAATTATTATCTGTTTTATTTCTATAATTATTTCCAAATAGTTGAGTAATTAAGAATTTTATATAGTAAATTTTTTATTTTATTTTATATTAAATATTGGTGATCACCGGGAGTCAAACTGTTTATGATTCGTTTTTATATTTTTACTCTTGTTTATTTGTTTAATTATTACTAATTTATTAATATTTCATTTTATTATAATACTTCAACTTTAACATCACCTTGCATATTTTTTTTCCTGAATATGTAGGAAGTTTCTAAATTTAAATAGAAATAAATTAATAATTGATAAATATTCCTTGTCTATTTGTCAAAGGTTGATTAACAAAATCATTTAATTTTTATAAGTAGTTTTAGACGCTTTTATTATAGACTCTATTTTTGTTTTTATTGTTTGTTTACATTTAGTACTTTCCTCCTTTCTGTGAATTTTAGCTAAAATTTAATTTTCAATTTAAGCGCATTGATTTTTAATTAGTAACTACACACCACTAAACCCTTTGGTAGCCTTGCAGCCAAATTTTTATGAGACCATACAGTTGACAGTCTCACCATAGGAATAACAGGGACAAATAATTTTTTTTGTGTTTTAAATGATCACAATATAATTAATTTTGTAAATTAAAGTTTATTTCTCTTTTTTTTTTGTAAGGCGTTGCACAATTTTTTAGTGTTTCATCCCATGATAATGAAATATACAGGCGTTATGTTTTGGCGCCAGTGGGTACTAGAGTTTGTAACGTATTGAATTTTATTTGGTATTTTTTCTTATAGAATAAAATATCTTCATTAATTTTATTGAAATAATTTACCTTGATCTACTTCCGTTAATCTTCTTTTTTGCTTTAACTCATTTTTCAATTTAATAATTATAAAGTATTTAGCTTCACAATTCCAAACTATTACTTTTTTTAAGGGGTGAAAATTTTATATTTATTTGAATTTGAAAATTGGGTCATTATTTGAACTGGATAATTGTATGAGTTTGTTATTTTTTTGTACTTGCATATCGATAGGAGTAAAGTTGAAAGCCAGTTCTTAACAATATCGTGGAAGATTTCTGCATTCAACTTAGCTGCATATGCAGTGGCGTCCCTGAATAACTCACTCCTCCCTAGCATAGGGATCAGTTTGGTATATTTGTTCGCTAGCGCGACTTCTCACTTTCGTCTAGACGCTGATGATTTTGCTTTGTTTTTTATTTTGATAATATCTTCTAATCTAACTGTGAGATTTAAGCGTAATATACCAGCGTAGCAAGATCTGCTATAGTTCAATAAGATAACCATAAGAATAATGACAGGCTTTCTGTTGGAATACAAACGTTTAAACAAACATTTAAACTTAATCAGCCTGGTAGACAAAAAAAGAGAAAAAACAGAAAATATCCTATGTCAGTCTGCATCCTTTTCAGAATTTACTTTGAAGTAATAAACACAATTACACTAATAGCAACTTGTCACAACCTGAAAACCTTCAAAGCTAGGGAGATTCACCAATAAAACCCAGCTAAGCACGGTTCTTTAAACATAAACCGAATTACAATAGATCTTAGCAGTTGCTTTTGTCCAACGTAGTGTTAAATTACTTACCTATAAAGAATACAAGTATATACATATTTATGTTATTTATTTGTAACAACCATTACGCGACCATCTTTCTTCTTGGTAAAACCATTTATAAAATCTTATAAAAGTCTTAATAAATTTAAAAAATTTAACCTAATATCAGTTAAATACTATTTCAAATTAGTATTACTACAATGTTAATTTTGGGAAATTTGAAGTCAATTTGATGTGTTTTAAAAATATACTTTTTCAGTATTATTGCTACATTAAAATTTTAGAAAAAAAATATTACATAGGCAATATCAAGCTATCATTATCCCAAACAAAAATATTCTCAAGTTATATCTTATAATTACAATAATTATAAAAACATACACTGGATTTGAATCTGAATACCAGCAGTAGCTTTCCACACCAATAAATTTAAATGTAACCATTTATTTTATTACAGAAATTATATTCGAGTATTACAATACAGAATATAAAAGCTAATTATATCCAAAATAAAGCATACATAATACTGGAAAAGGCCTGCAAATTTATGTAGGTCTAAAGATTAGCAAATTTACGCAGTATGGTGTATAATCATATGAACAAAATTTGATACAAGTTTCGAGATATTGGAAAGTAAAATAATTTTTCCCATTCAGATTTGTTTTATCCTTTTACACCAAGTAATTAGTAAATTGTTGGACGCGATCGATAATATTTAAAATATAAAACCTTAATTAATACATTAAGTAAAACTGAATACATTAAATAGTATCGAAAGCACTAAGTAATCCTTATGAAATACGAAATAATTTCATTAGCGTTGGTAATCCCTGTAATATAGGTCATCCTGACTTAATTCCTTATTATTGCAATGATGCATCGGTTTTACTTTTGGTCGATGTCGATAATAAAAACCATTTGTAACATTAAATTAAAAACATTAGACCACGATAAACTCAACGTAACTTTATTGTCTCTTTAATTTCGATACTAGACATAATATAAAAGTTTGCATGAAAAGTCACACACTGAGAAATTTTCCAAGGCTTTACGCATACCGAAAATTAAAATTCTAAAATCTTGGGCATTAACAGTCGGATTCACTAACTTGGTTTAATTTTAAAGCTGTCCTACACTGACAGCAGTGGGCTTAAACTGACAAGAGCTACAATAAATCAATCAAGTTTAAAATATGAGAAAAAGTTTTAAACGTTAACACACAAAGCTCTTCATCAATAAAAATATTATTATTGCTAAGAACAATATAAAGTTGACCGTGGCTAAAGTTTGACAACCCCTACTAATATGAATAATAGCATTGTTAAATCACTTCATGCTGGCAAGGCAGCAGCACTAACTATTCTGGACTTCTTTTATGTATTTTACATGTTTACTCATGAAACAGTAATAGGAATTCCCCACTACATTGACTTTTAAAGTAATGTTAACACCACCATAATATCGTTTATTATTATATAATGTTAGTGTAAAAGTAAATTAAGTTGGCTATGTCGATTTAATAATTGACATAGCCAAACGGCTCTGTACTTCCCAAGAACATTTACCTGCCCTAGGTCTGTGAGAACTCATGGCATGTTATCAGCCTGAGATAACGTTGTAGTCTGCTTCGTACCCATGGGACTTTTAAATAGTTCGGGTGGTCGTAAATAGTATTGCCTGATGCATAACCTTATACAGTTGCTCTCTTATGCCCAGTTGCTTAATATTATGCAGAAGACTCCTTGATACTACGCCAGTCGCATGTCTAGATCTGCTGGATGATGAAGCTGTTTAACTGTAGCGATGGTGAATTATCTACCTGGCATATTGCATGGTATTGTAAACATAAATCTCCTAACCAGTGAAAGGGTGGACACAAGTTTGTTATTTGTTTGTCTAATTAATAAGCAATATTCACGATTGCTTTCCTTCGTTCCAGCTGATTTTTTTTTGGTAGTCATCTACTTAAAATGATCCATGTAAGAGTATAGAAGGTAATTTACTCTTACCATCTATTCATTATTTTCGCTAATACTAATGCCTTATCTGATGGAATTTAAACACGAGCAGAACCGTAAAGGGCTTAGTAAACCGACTTAAAATATTTCGTTTTCATTGCAATTATATCTGTCTCGATGTATATTTGCATTTAGATCTGAATTTTCCAGGTGTAGACCACGGACACAATATCTGTTTCGATCATGTACATTTTCAGTATACCTGCTAGCCACTCATATGATACTGAGTCGAAAGCCTTTTGGTAGTCAATGTAGACAATGAAAAGATTCATTTGGTTGGTACAGGCTTGACTGTAGATGACATAATCGAATAAGAAGTTATTCTTTGTAACTCATTGTGCATTTGGGATGTCTTGATTATCTTATTGTAATTATTGAAAATCAATAAAAATACTAAGTACAGGGTGAGTCAACGATTGGATGAAGTAGGTTTGTGCCTTTTCGGTGAAATTAACAAAGAAACTATATTTATTGTTTGATACAGTTTATTTTTACGCAGATTTTAAAAATATTTAGGACTCTACAGGGTGAGCCAAAAAACTAGGACAGCATAAACTTGTATTTTTTTAAATAGAACACCCTATATACGAATCGTATTTTCGATTTAGCTTATAATTTTAAATCTTTTTTATTAAGGGTTTACTATAACAAAACTTTATAGTTTCTGAGATAATTAAGTTTAAAGAAAAAAAGTCACATTTTCAAGCATCAATTCAATCCTAAATAACGTTTTCAATTTTGTGACAAATATATTCAAATTTGGAATTTAGCAAGACAAGTTAACATTATTTTTACCTAATATTTGCAATAAAAGCTACAGGGTGTTGAACACATCGGCTCAAATTTGAACAAGTTTAAATGAATAAATATCTTTTTTTTTAAATGGTACACCCTGTATATTTTCATGTTATTTAATAGAGTAACAGAAACCCTACAAGTTTTGTTCAATATATCCTATACCTATTTATAATAGTTTTTGAGATATTTCAGTTTTTCTTATTTTCCATACTTTTTTACAGGAATAGTCTTCATTATCATAGTAGCCATGGCAAAAACAATGTAAAAGAACATTTTTCTGTGTGTCAAATTTATAACCGCAATCGCTTCTTTTGGTTTTTATGTAGTGTAGTTTGGTTTTTTTTGCATTCATCTTATATTATAAAATGAATTTTCCAAAGAATGAGTTAATAGATATGATTTATACAATAGGAGAGGCTCAAAAAAAGTTGCCTTCTTGCTCAAAGAATTTACAAAATGAAGTATCCTGATCGACGCCAGCCTAATACCCATACTTTTCAAAACTTAATACAAAGATTTGATTCTTCTGGTACTGTTGATTATCCAAAACGTAAAGTGGTCAACAAACCAGTAACTAATGAAGAAAAAGAACTACAAGAATTGTTAAATGTTCAGGAAAATCCTTATATTGGTAGCCGTCAGTTAGCAGCATTATGTGAAACATCACAATCCACCGCTAATCGTACTACCAAGAAATATAGGTATCATCCATATCACATGGAATTACACCAAGAATTGCATGGACAGGATTTTGAAAGTCGTGTAAACTTTTGTTGTACAATAAATGCGGAGATTCAATTAAATCCAAATTTATTATGCAAGGTAATGTTTAGTGATGAAGCTACTTTTAGAAGTAACGGTGCCGTAAATAGAAGCAACATGCATTATTATGCCACAGAAAACCTATTTTGGATTAGAGAGGTGCAACATCAAAACCACTGGTCATTAAATGTTTGGTGTGGTATTCATCATAATCGAATTATTGGACCCCACTTTTTTAATGAACCACTAAATGCCATAGTTACCTGAACTTTCTACAAGAAGAACTACCCCAACTGCTTCAAGGTCTCGATAGGGATGAGCTCGACAGTATGTGGTTCCAGCATGATGGTGCGCCTCCGCATTACCATCGTGAATTCGTGCGTTTTTGGACCAACGATATCCGCAAAAATGGATTGGACGTGGGGGTTTCATTGAGTGGCCACCAAGGTCTTGCGACATCACCCCATTAGATTTCTTCCTATGGGGTTATATTAAAAATAAGGTGTATGTTAATCCACCAACAACAGTGGAAGATATGCGAAACAGGATTAGGGATACCTGTAGAACAATAACGCCACTAATTTTGTCCAGGGTCCGAGAAAATCTGCAAAAAAGACTAAATTTGTGCATTGCATAAGAGGGTCGTTTATTCGAACACTTATTAAAAAGAAATAATTAATCTCAGTATTTAATAGGTAATTTTTTTGTTTCAATTTAGATAAAAGTAAATATGTATTTGCCTTGTCGTTATTGTTGTGTTAATTTTTTCACATTATGTTTAATTAAACTATTGCCGTTGTAATATAACGAATAATGTATTTCATCATATTTAACCACATTATGTTTGTTTCTGTAGTTTCTTTTTATTATTTTACATGGCTACTATAATAATGAAGACTATTTCTGTAAAAAAGTATGGAAAATAAGAAAAACTGAAATATCTCAAAAACTATTATAAATAGGTATAGGATACATTGAACAAAACTTTTAGGGTTTTTATTACTCTATTAAATAGCATGAAAATATACAGGGTGTACCGTTTAAAAAAAAATATATTTATTCATTTAAACTTGTTCAAATTTGAGCCGATATGTTCAACACCCTGTAGCTTTTATTGCAAATATTAGGTAAAAATTATATTAACTTGTCCTTGGCCTTGCTAAATTCCAAATTTGAATATATTTGTCACAAAATTGAAAACGTTATTTAGGATTGAATTGATGCTTGAAAATGTGACTTTTTTTCTTTAAACTTAATTATCTCAGAAATTATAAAGTTTTGTTATAGTAAACCCTTAATAAAAAAGATTTAAAATTATAAGCTAAATCGAAAATACGATTCGTATATAGGGTGTTCTATTTAAAAAAATACAACTTTATGCTGTCCTAGTTTTTTGGCTCACCCTGTAGAGTCCTAAATATTTTTAAAATCTGCGTAAAAATATACTGTATCAAACAATAAATATAGTTTCTTTGTTAATTTCACCGAAAAGGCACAAACCTACTTCATCCAATCGTTGACTCACCCTGTACAATTATTTGGTATTGAAAATACGACTTAGGGACCCAGTGCCAATATTCTAGCCCCAATCCACTCAAAGTTTTTCCAGGCTTAAGACTAGTAACAATATATCGAAGTACACATTTCGTCAAAGTAGCCTGAAACTGAGTTAAGTGTCAGAAATATAGGGAAGAACCAGAATCACCTTTATTCCAAAAACGAGGAAGTAAGACATTACACATTCTAAATCCCTAAGACCCATCATTCTTACATCATTCATTATAAAAATGATAGAAAATGCAGTTGAAAACTACATCCTAGGATTGATCTCCATTAACATGCGTACCAAGCCTGCACTGATAGAGCTAACAGATGGATGGATATAGAAGGGGCTTTTGATAACATTCTACGTGAGGCAGTCTGAAGAGCACTAGATAACAGGGGGAAAATGAAACAACTTGCAAATGGATGATTGAACTTAGTAGAGGACTTTAATTATTGATCGACTCTTCTGTAATTTGACCGACCTTGGTATATCCTGTCATGGCTATGCTGAAGAGGTAGTCGTAATCATGAAAGACAAGCTCTAGAATATTCTCTACGACACAATTCACAGAGAACTTAATCACATTAAAGAATAGTTTCGTTGATTGTACTCAATGTTAATCACACCAAAACCTCAAGCAAAATAAACCTTAAATTGGCAGCCATCAAAATGGATAAGAACATAGTTGAATGGGAGTCAGATGTTAAATTACCCTGAATAATAAACTTCTTTGGAACAAGCACGAAAAAGAAGTAATCAAGCTCTGATGGTTGGTGGAAACCTCGCAGGGAAAAACTTGGATACTACTAAAAATATCTTACAGTGGATATACACTGCAATAGTGAGACCAATCGTTACATACGCTGCAGTGATCTGGAATAATAGAACGAGTCTTGCCAACACGTGAGCCAATTTCTCGAAAGTTCAAAGAGTGGCCTGTGCAAATTCAACTGCATGACATACTTTAACATAGGCATATGCCGTAAGAGTGAATGGGACAGCAATACTACTAAGAAATTTAACACATACTTCACTAAATAATAGAAATAAGAACGCTTTCAGTTCAATAAGCGAAAAAACTATTACAGGCAAGAGATTATCATTTCAGATAGTTACACGGCCTTCAATGCGTTGAGCTCTAAGATGATCTGGAATGTTCAAAGAAACTACACGAAGTAGGTAAGAACAAGAATAAAAGAAAATGGAAATACAGGGTGTCTCAAAAGAAAGTTCACATTTAAAAAATCGATTTAAGAAAAGTCAGGACTTTATTGAAAAAATGTTTATTACATATTAAAATACATTGTTTGGGAATTTATTTTTTAAAAATGATATCGTCCAAATGTAATCCGTTGCGCTCACGGCATTCATTTAATCGAGCACTAAAATTGCCCATGACGGCTCGGCAGGTATTCTCCGTGATGTCTGCCATTTCGTTGCGGATATTTTCTTTTAATTGTGCCAGGGAAGTCGGTTTGTTGGCGTAAACTTTTGATTTGACATAAACCCATAGGAAAAAGTTCATAGGTGATAAATCAGGACTGCGTGGAGGCCAACTTATGTCACCTTTCTCTGAGATCAATTTGCCAGGAAAAATTTCACGCACTCGTGGCAGAGACATGTTGGACGTGTGTGAAGTTGCTCTGTCTTGCTGGAACCATGTTCTTTGGTTATAGCCAGGAAAATTTTGCAGTTCAGGCACGAAGAAGTCGTCTAACATCTCCACATACCGCTCTGAAGTCACTGTTACTGTGCGTTCCCTTTCATCTTCAAAAAAGTACGGGCCGATAATTCCTCGCGCCGACATCGCAGCCCATACAGTCACTTTCGGCGAATGTAGAGGATTCTGATGTTTGTGTTCTGGATTGTTTGCACTCCAATAGTGGCAATTTTGCTTGTTTACATGACCATTAAGATGAAAATGGGCTTCATCCGAAAAGAAGACGTTAAAAAGCATTCAGTCATCTGGTTTACGAAGTCAAGCCTCTGACCAGCATCCTGAGGCTTCAATTCTTGCACCAACTGAATTTTATAGGGGTTCAGCTTTAAATCTTTGTGTAAAATGCGGAATAATGATGACCTATGCACATTTAAAGCAACAGCACGCTTACGAATCGAAACGTTTGGGACGTCACGAACAGACTGAGTAACACTCTCTACGTTTTCGACCGTTCTCGAAGACCTCGGACGCCCGTATTTTGGTTTATCTAGTGTTGAACCGGTCTCTTCAAACTTCTGGACCCATTTTCCAATAAGCCGAGCGCTTGGCGCATCATTTAAGTGACGAATATGTCGAAAATTGCATAATTTTCTACGCGCTACAGTCGCCGAATTGCCGTTTTTGTAAAACTCACGTACGCACAAAGCACGGTCCGCTCCCGAGAAACGCTCCATAGCGACTAAATTCCCAAGAGCCAGGCTACCGATTGACATACCCCCCGCGCCGCTCGGAATAGTTGCGTTCACGCAATAAGCAAAACAAATGTGTACTTTCTTTTGAGACACCCTGTAGTAGACGTTCTCGCAACAAGGGAGTGAAGCACCATTTCTAGGACCTGAGATATATTGTGGGAAAAATAACAACGCAATACTTAAAGAACAGAAGAGGATGAGAACAAAAGATCCAATTATTGGACAAATCTACAAGGGATAACCCAAAAGAATATATTTCTGGGAAACTTAAATCTAAAGATCCTAACAGGGCACTGCCAACTGAAGCGAAACTTTCAGAAACTTAAACCAGCCAAAGGAGAAGAATGCAACGGAAGACGGAACTTCTCCACATTCTTTAAGGATGCATCGTTTAGCGAAATCCCGGCAGCGTATCGAATGGAAATAGCAGATCTACCCAATCTGAAGCCATCCAGTTTCCCAAGAAAAATAAGATTGGAGGACCTGTTTTAGTCGGTGAGGCGTTCCCCTCATTTCCACTTATGCATATACATATTCAACTCACCCGATGGAATTGCCGGCGGAATAGGTTACTTTGTTAAAAATTTGATGAGGCGATGAACTTTAAAATATTCATAATATATTTTTAAGATGTTGTATTTGTAGATGAATCCTTAAAATTGCAGGATTAATAACTGTTTTATTTTCTAGGCATAACAATAAAGTACAAATTTATAACTTTACTTCTTCCGATTGTAACAGTATCTCTTGGAAAGATATATTGGTTTCTCGTGAGCAGGGACTTAAAGCAGGCTCTACAAATATTTTAATGTTTCCATTTTTTCAATTCACGAAGTGTTGGTACTGGTTTTCATTCCTCAATTTTATTTTGCACACTATGCCTGGATATATTGGTGATTTTGTTGCTGTACGATTTGGAAACGAACCTCGGTAAGTTATTTGTTAAACACTACGTGGCACACAGATTTAATTGTTGTGATTATAACAAGACACTATCACAAAATAATCCGTTCATTTTTTAATATTTGACAAAAATTACGTCAATAGTGACTTTTTGATTAATGATAAATTAACACATTGTTTTTTATAATTATACCAGTCAGTAAAAAAAATGTTCAGATATTTCGGGGTACGAGGTAATCAACTACTGGAAGTTGAGGTGGTAACCTAGATTTAAGGTTTTGTATCACCTTGACTTTTTTTTTCAAAAAACTATACATAGCATCTTAAAATATGAGTTTTACTCTTTCAAATGCTCTTAGTTTGTTCAGGGTGAGTCAACGATTGGATGAAGTAAGTTTGTGCCTTTTCGGTGAAATTTACAAAGAAACTATATTTATTGTTTGATACAGTTTATTTTTACGCAGATTTTAAAAATATTTAGGACTCTACAGGGTGAGCCAAAAAACTAGGACAGCATAAAGTTGTATTTTTTTAAATAGAACACCCTATATACGAATCGTATTTTCTATTTAGCTTATAATTTTAAATCTTTTTTATTAAGGGTTTACTATAACAAAACTTTATAGTTTCTGAGATAATTAAGTTTAAAGAAAAAAAGTCACATTTTCAAGCATCAATTCAATCCTAAATAACGTTTTCAATTTTGTGACAAATATATTCAAATTTGGAATTTAGCAAGACAAGTTAACATAATTTTTACCTAATATTTGCAATAAAAGCTACAGGGTGTTGAACACATCGGCTCAAATTTGAACAAGTTTTAATGAATAAATATCTTTTTTTTTTTAAATGGTACACCCTGTATATTTTCATGTTATTTAATAGAGTAATAAAAACCCTAAAAGTTTTGTTCAATATATCCTATACCTATTTATAATAGTTTTTGAGATATTTCAGTTTTTCTTATTTTCCATACTTTTTTACAGAAATAGTCTTCATTATTATAGTAGCCATGTAAAATAATAAAAAGAAACTACAGAAACAAACAGAATGTGATTAAATATGATGAAATACATTATTCGTTATATTACAATGGCAATAGTTTAATTAAACATAATGTGAAAAAATTGACACAACAATAACGACAAGGCAAATACATATTTACTTTTATACTAAATTGAAACAAAAAAATTACCTATTAAATATTGAGATTAATTATTTCTTTTTAATAAGTGTTCGAATAAACGATCCTCTTATGCAATGCACAAATTTAGTCTTTTTTGCAGATTTTCTCGGACCCTGGACAAAATTAGTGTCGTAGGTATCCCTAAGCCTGTTTCGCATATCTTCCACTGTTGTTGGTGGATTAACATACACCTTATTTTTAATATAACCCCATAGGAAGAAATCTAATGGGGTGATGTCGCAAGACCTTGGTGGCCACTCAATGAAACCCCCACGTCCAATCCATTTTTGCGGATATCGTTGGTCCAAAAACGCACGAACTTCACGATGGTAATGCGGAGGCGCACCATCGTGCTGGAACCACATCCTGTCGAGCTCATCCCTATCGAGACCTTGAAGCAGTTGGGGTAGTTCTTCTTGTAGAAAGTTCAGGTAACTATGGCCATTTAGTGGTTCATTAAAAAAGTGGGGTCCAATAATTCGATTATGATGAATACCACACCAAATATTTATTGACCAGTGGTTTTGATGTTGCACCTCTCTATTCCAAAATGGGTTTTCTGTAGCATAATAATGCATGTTGCGTCTATTTACGGCACCGTTACTTCTAAAAGTAGCTTCATCACTAAACATTACCTTGCATAATAAATTTGGATTTAATTGAATCTCCGTATTTATTGTACGACAAAAGTTTACACGACTTTCAAAATCCTGTCCATGCAATTCTTGGTGTAATTCCATGTGATATGGATGATACCTATATTTCTTGGTAGTACGATTAGCGGTGGATTGTGATGTTTCACATCATGCTGCTAACTGATGGCTACCAATATAAGGATTTTCCTGAACATTTAACAATACTTGTAGTTCTTTTTCTTCATTAGTTACTGGTTTGTTGACCACTTTACGTTTTGGATAATCAACAGTACCAGAAGAATCAAATCTTTGCATTAAGTTTTGAAAAGTATGGGTATTAGGCTGGCGTCGATCAGGATACTTCATTTTGTAAATTCTTTGAGCAAGAAGTCAATTTTTTTGAGCCTCTCCTATTGTATAAATCATATCTATTAACTCATTCTTTGGAAAATTCATTTTACAATATAAGATGAATGCAAAAAAAAAAACTATACTACATAAAAACCAAAAGAAGCGATTGCGGTTATAAATTTGACACAGAAAAATGTTCTTTTACATTGTTTTTGCCATGGCTACTATGATAATGAAGACTATTTCTGTAAAAAAGTATGGAAAATAAGAAAAACTGAAATATCTCAAAAACTATTATAAATAGGTATAGGATATATTGAACAAAACTTTTAGGGTTTTTATTACTCTATTAAATAACATGAAAATATACAGGGTGTACCATTTAAAAAAAAAATTTTTATTCATTTAAACTTGTTCAAATTTGAGCCGATGTGTTCAACATCCTGTAGCTTTATTGCAATTATTAGGTAAAAATTATGTTAACTTGTCCTTGGCCTTGCTAAATTCCAAATTTGAATATATTTGTCACAAAATTGAAAACGTTATTTAGGATTGAATTGATGCTTGAAAATGTGACTTTTTTTCTTTAAACTTAATTATCTCAGAAACTATAAAGTTTTGTTATAGTAAACCCTTAATAAAAAAGATTTAAAATTATAAGCTAAATCGAAAATACGATTCGTATATAGGGTGTTCTATTTAAAAAAATACAAGTTTATGCTGTCCTAGTTTTTTGGCTCACCCTGTAGAGTCCTAAATATTTTTTAAATCTGCGTAAAAATAAACTGTATCAAACAATAAATATAGTTTCTTTGTAAATTTCACCGAAAAGGCACAAACTTACTTCATCCAATCGTTGACTCACCCTGTACATGTTTGAAAAATAAAAATAACGAGAAAATTTAAAATAAATGTCTTATCGGAATGACCTTAAATATTATCATGAAAATATATACTTTATTTCTCAGTACCATAAACAATTAGTGCTCAAACAAATAGAAGCCCATAAAAAAATTCCAAAAATACTATGACTTTTCTAAAAGTGTAAAGGAAAAAGATAAGTAGAAACTATTTTCAGGATAACTTTAGACGTATGATGAACAACGCATTACAAGCTTGGAAATAAACATTATAATGTACGACTCTTATATATTTTACAATTTCCAACATCCTCATATATAAACTCACATTTGCATCATCTTTTGTATAAAGTTGTCATAGCAAAAAAAAGCTGGTATCTTGTTTCGGTACAGTTATCATTCAGTGGTTTTCAAGATCTACTTATGCTTTCTTCTCTTCTGTCACTTTATGTCTCTGGTTAGGACCCCGTTGCTGACGTTGTCTGTTCTCTTCAGTATATGTCAGTACTGGTCCAAATTACCATTTTAGTATTTTTTTCACCATATCGTAACATTTGTAAGCTACTTTTGTAGCTTGGTTTCTTACTTTCATCTCCATGTACCAAAACCGAACAGTGCGAATCCGAGGTATTTAGGTCCCATATCTTGTATAATTTCTTCACCAACGATAAACCTACACTACTCCAATTGATACTTTGAATGTTGTCGTGTATTTTATTTACAGTTTTTTGCCATTTCACTAATTTCATAAAGCAGCGTCTGAAGATCGTCCACATTCTATGCTAGCTTTTTGTTTTTCAAATATTTGTGCATTATTGTTCTTCAATCATAATTTACTTTCGAATCAAAATTATTAATAGTAAACAGGAAAACAGCTATAAAAATTATTGTAGTTTTTTTTTTATCAAAAGAACAGTTTAACCCTATTTTTGCTTTAATTAGTTCCTGTCGAGTTTATACTAAGTAGCCTTTAGATAATTGGGGTTTGAGGGCTTTGCCTTAAACCTTTTGTCCAGTTTAGGTGGTTCTGAAAAGTATGATCCGATTTACCCGATTAGAGGGATTATTCATTTTCCTATCCTAAAACTGAAACGAATTTAGTTAGCCAACGCTTACTTTCGCTACATTAGCTTAGTTTTATTTCGTGATAAAAGCTAATTAACTCTTATTATGTACAATACATAAATGTAGTAAGTAACTTCGTAAGTTCAGAGTTGGATTAAATGAGAAGAGAAAGGACAATGATACACATCGCGAAGGGGAAAAAGAAGGCGTAAATAATAGGGCTAAATATATATATATATATATATATATATATATATATATATATATATATATATATATATATATATATATATTTATTTATTTATTTTGACGATTATGGTGATAGTCGTACGCTACGCACCCGCACAAAATATTTTGTCCGGTTAATAATAAAATTTAGAAAACTTTATTATTAATTTATTTCTGAATTGATATTTCAAAAATATTGCAAAAACTTAATTTGTTGAGGGCCAGATAAAAAATAATTATAATAAATCATAACTTACCAATTCGAAATATTTTCAATTTTCAAAATATTCTATATAGATACATATGTGTTCCTACCTGTTAATTAATCCCTTCTCAGGTGAGTTCAGTTGTTTATAAGATCTCAATCAGAGAATCAATACACAGAATGATTAAAACACAAAATATAAATTTTATTTAACAATAAAAAACAACTGGTACAGTTTTATTAACCAATTTTAGATGAAATAAAATAGTCAATGCTTTTATATTTCAAACAACAATATTTCTAATCAATATTACTAACTATTTACTTTTATTTACCATGCATTGTCTTTTAACAATTTATATCACAAATTGGCGACGTTTTAGTTTTTAGTTTCGCAATTATCTACTAGATGGCTATACTGCAATTTAATATGGAAAGCGTGGTTTATTTTAGAAAATTGATATTATTTTAAACAAATTATCGTCTGCTGTATTATGATGCAAGTGGTTAATATAGTTTAACACCTAATATTGATGATGATAAATATTATTTATGTTCCAACAGGTTACTATTGCAAACTATAACTTATTAGTTTAATTATTTTTATTTTACGAAAAATTAGGTTATTATTTAATGCTAGTTTTCAATGTCTACCAAAAATTAAAAGCTTTCTACTGCCTAGTCTAATATAAATACCTTGTTTTGTTTTCTGTTACTTGGTCCCAATATTATAAAACATAATTCTAGTTTTTTTTTTTAATTTACTTTCTTCTTTGAAAAACTTTAAAATCTCCAAAATATTTTATTGTCGCTTTCTATAAAGTAAGGAATTGACAAATATTTTTCCAAAGTCTCGTTCCACTATTTTCTTCTTTGCAAATTTCCCATTAATTTTTCTTATATTCTCCTTATTACAATTTATCGTATTTGTTGTTGTCTGAGAATTGAACAATTGCTTCACAGGACAAAACTTGAAAACTTTTTATTATTTACTTTAAATAAATTATTCAAAATTCTTTTTAATTAACAACAACAAAACACATAACCTCCTTTTAAAAAAAATATTGTGCTCTTGTTTTCTGATGACGTATGAAAACTTCCGTTTCCCTTTTAAACAATTGAAAATATGAGGTTATGAAAATTTTTGGGAGCACGAAAGACGCAGTGCTCTCAGCAAAATAAAAACTTCAACTCTCTCGAAATTCCTATGCCTCGGCTTTATTTATGCGGCCAAAACACAAGAAATTTCTACAATCTGATTGGTCAGCTGATAAATCTTACTACTTTGAAAAATTGCACTTTATAAAGGCTTTTGAATTTTACCAATTTTGACTGGAATTTTCATGTATTAATTAATATATAGACCTATATCTAGTCATTGAGCAATAATTAGCTTACAATAAATAAACTTTAGAGCTTTCTCGACATTTTGATATATATTAAAGCCATTTTGGCATATTATTTGTATATTAAAGTTAATAAAAATTAATTGCACATTCAAATTTAAGACTATTTTACTCACATTTTGTTCGAAAAAGCTCTAAAATATTTATTGTTGCTTCGGATATTATTATCCTATTATTACACAAAATTTTCTTAACATCTTAGTACCAAATTTGCTTAAAAAAACTTAAATCTACCTTATAAACTAATTAGATATATACTATATTTTTCAGTTTTGCTCAACTTATGGTTTTAATTTCTACATAGTTTGTTTAATAATTCTTAAAACTATAACATTCTTGTTCTATTTCGTATATTAATGTTTGTTTTTCACTAATCACAGTGTATTTGTTTGAATTTCGCACTAATTTTCCACTACACGCACTTTTTGTGTCTTATAAGTGATTGTTTTTATTGGAACAAAAGAACCAATCAAAATATATATTTGTTTTTAATAACACTTTCTCTATCTAGTTCAATAATTTTTCATAGTTTTTTAATGAACTTTAGTCTTTATGGAGGAAAATATTTTTGAAGGAAATATCAGTTCTAAATTATTTACTTAGTCAAGAATTTTGGAATATATTGTCTGTTTCTTAAGACTATATCTGTTTGTCTATATTATAAATTAAACAAAACATCTTAAACTATGCCTAAATTTAATTTTTAACCTATCCTAAACCATATTTACTGGCATTTTAACCCTTCTGTGTCTGATTTTTTTTCTTTCAATCTCAAACAAAATTGAGTCTTATCACTTATTTATAAAATATATATATATATATATATATATATATATATATATATATATATATATATATATATATATAAATATATATATATATATATATATATATATATATATATATATATATTTTATGTTTTTGTTTTTCTTGGGATTATGGTCCGTTTAAAAATGGAATTAAAATGTAATGGTGGTGTTGTATTTTATATTACATTTTTTTTATTAATACATTAACGTTTCGGTAATTTTTTTTTATTTACCTTCGTCAGAATGTGTTTAGCTAAAAAAACAAAGTATTTGGTTGATTTTAGTATTAAAATATTTACATATTATTTATTTACCTTGAACAATGGTTCAGGAACGACACTGCACTTACATGTATACATTTATTTAAAAATTTTGTTCTATTAAAAATGTAATTTTCGCGAGATTCACAGAGTTCAAGATGACCACGTGTGTCATTTTGAAGTTAAGATGGTACTGAGAGAACAGATGGTATTTTTTTGTAGGTAATGAGGGTTGTTTTGGCTATTGTGGGTTAAAAGGGTCTAGTTCGAAAATGCAATGCGTTTTTGGTTTTAGAATTTTTATTTTTTTTTGGTTCTTATTTTATAATGTTATTATATATTTTGCTGAGTTGTTTGGTATCTGCCTTAGCATTTACTGCATGTTTGTTTTTTTGTATTTCTATCATCTCTAGGATTTCTCGTTTTTTTGTATGGTTTTCCGTTTTCAAGATTTTTACTTTTTCAAAGTTAAAGGAGTGGCTATTTTCCGTGCTGTGTGTTGTTAAAGCCGTTTTATTTTTTTTGGCGTATTTGTGCCCATTTAATCGATTTTTTAGATGTTGGCTTGTTTGGCCTATATATTCACAAATTCACAAATTTTATAACGAAAATTCACCAAATATTAAATCAAAACAGAAACATGAAAAATACGTATCACTTCCATACATTTCGACACTATCTGAAAAACTCCAAAATACGGCCAAGAAATACGACATAACGGTCATCCATAAGGATCACAACCTTCTAAAAAATTGCTACAGTAAACTTAAATTGGAAATACCAAAAGATAGAAAAACACATGTCGTCTACAGTATCCCATGCAAAGACTGCGAAGGCGAATATATAGGCCAAACAAGCCAACATCTAAAAAATCGATTAAATGGGCACAAATACGACAAAAAAAATAAAACGGCTTTAACAACACACAGCACGGAAAATAGCCACTCCTTTGACTTTGAAAAAGTAAAAATCTTGAAAACGGAAAACCATACAAAAAAACGAGGAACCATAGAGATGATAGAAATACAAAAAAACAAACATGCAGTAAATGCTAAGGCAGATACCAAACAACTCAGCAAAATATATAATAACATTATAAAACAAGAACCAAAAAAAAAATTAAAATTCTAAAACCAAAAACGAATTGCATTTTCGAACTAGACCCTTTTAACCCACAATAGCCAAAACAACCCTCATTACCTACAAAAAAATACCAGCTGTTCTCTCAATACCATCTTAACTTCAAGATGACACACGTGGTCATCTTGAACTCTGTGAATCTCGCGAAAATTAAATTTTTAATAGAACAAAGTTTTTAAATAAATGTATACATGTAAGTGCAGTGTTGATCTTGAATCATTGTTCAAGGTAAATAAATAATATGTAAATATTTTAATAGTAAAATCGACCAAATACTTTGTTTTTTTAGCTTAACACATTCTGATGAAGATAAATAAAAAAAAATTACCGAAACGTTAATGTATTAATAAAAAAAATGTAATATAAAATACAACACCACCATTACATTTTAATTCCATTTTTAAACGGACCATAATCCCAAGAAAAACAAAAAAATAAAAAATATTTTAATAAAGGTCCAAGAAATAAATAAGAAATACCTCATATATATATATATATATATATATATATATATATATATATATATATATATATATATACTTTGATGAACTACTAAACGTGCCGACGCAGGAAGAACCTAAAGCTGCAGTATTCGCTACGGCAGAAGTTAATATCCCACCTCCATCCATGGAAGAGACCATTAGAGCCATTAAGAAGCTCAAAAATAACAGAACGGCAGGTCGAGATAATATCTTGGCAGAAAGTCTGAAACATGGAGGGAACGACCTAATCACACAAATGCATAACCTCGTAAAACAAATTTGGAATCAAGAAATCATTCCTGATGAATGGAAAGAAGGGGTAATAATTTCACTCCACAAAAAAGGGGACCAAATGCAATGTAAAAATTACCGAGGTATTGCTTTACTAAGCCACGCCTATAAATTATTCTCCAGCATTCTCCTTCAACGTCTCTCTCCGTATACCGAGGAGATTATCGGAGACTACCAATGTGGCTTTCGAAGCGGAAGATCAACAGTTGACCAGCTGTTCACTATCCGACAGATGCTAGAGAAATGTTGGGAATTTAACAAAAACCTACATACCTTGTTCATAGATTTCGAGCAAGTATATGACAGTGTTATTAGGATAAGGTTGTGGAAAGCTATGGAAGAATTTGGAATCCCACACAAGCTGATTAGACTGTGTAGAGCGTGTCTGGAGGGGGCAAAAAGCTGTGTCAAAATTGAAGGAGAGTGTAGCCAAACATTTTTTATCAACAGAGGATTATAACAGGGAGATGATTTGTCGCCAGTACTGTTTAATCAGAGAATAGGGCTCCGAATAAATGAAGGAAAGACCAAATACATGCATGTCTCCCGCAACCCCGCCCGAGACAGAATCAGGCAGAACGTCACCATGGATGACTATAATTTTGAGCATGTGCGAGTTTTCAAGTACCTGGGCGCAGTGATAACGGCAAACAATAACATGCAGGAAGAGGTTAAACAGCGCATCACACAAGCAAATAAATGTACATTTGCGATACAAACCTTGCTTAAGTCAAAATTTATCACTAGAAAGGCAAAAACCGAAATTTATCGAACAATAATACGACCAGTAGCAATCTACGCCAGTGAAACATGGACCCTGACAGTCCACGATACGGAGCTGCTAAGAAGGTTTGAGAGAAAAATCCTGCGCATAATATATGGCCCATACCGAGACCTTGAAACAAGCCGTCACAGAATGAGAAGCAACATAGAGCTTGCGCAAATATATCAAAGCCCTGATATCATTCAAGAAATAAAGTCCAGAAGACTACGATGGGCAGGTCATATACAAAGGAGTCAAAACGATCGACTAATAAAACGGGTATGGGAGGAAGCACCACAAGGAAAAAGACCACTGGGAAGACCTAGGCTTAGATGGAGAGATAACATCCACAAGGATCTAGCTATCCTTGAAGTTGACCAGCGAGAATGGAGGGAGTTGGCACAAGACCGTTCTAGGTGGAGGCAGATAGTCGAGGCAGCCAAGACCCACCCAAAATATATATATATATATATATATATATATATATATATATATATATATATATATATATATATATATATATATATATATATGTATATACATATATATATATATATATATATATATGTATATATATATATATATATATATATATATATATATATATATACAACTTTTACCACTTTTTTGCGTTGATATTAGCATTACATCTCCCTATCTTACATAGAATATTTATTTGTAATGTATTTATAAACATTATATTCATGATAAATAATTAATAAATTTGCAGCATAAGAGGCATACGATTTAAAACTTGCACGACTAGTAGTCAAGATCTAAAAAATAATAAATGTGTATAAATAAAGCTCCTTCCCTAAGTTCGCACTCCTTTTGTTTATTTAACAAGAAAGTAGGACAAAGTAATTTATCTCACTTTTAGTTCTGTTTAAACTACAATATTTTCATTAAAACATATAAGAAAACGAAATAAAAAATGAGAGTATATGTCATTTTTAAAAGTCTGCTCGGTTCATTTAAAAAGCTTTTTTCAATCAATATTTTGTTGTCAAGTAAACAAAGCATATCCAGTATTAAATGAATAAACAAGATATTAATCGTCATATGCTTAATAGTTTAATACTTTCAAAAACTTTAGGCTGGAGAAGAAAATCTGGAACACATTTTTAAATTTTTTTTATATTAAACTTTATTTCTTCTTTATGACAAAAAAAAATATATTTCTTAGGATTCACAACACTATGTATTTTTATAAATAAGTAAATGTCCTAAGCAACAACGTTAATTTTTTGGGATTGATTATATTATATTCAAAATTCAAATTAAATAATTTTTATTACATATTTCTTTTTTCAATCACCGTGGATGGTGAGTCAACTTTTCAGATATTTATTTATAAAAATAATTTTGCGAATAAATGCGACAACTATGCAATTATTTCTATGATGAGATATTTGAAGTTTCTTCAAAATGACCTCATTCCTGCACTAACAACTTCGTATTCAGATCCACAAGAACCCGATATGTTCCAGCGTGACCTTTTTTTCCAACTAGATGGACCATCACCACACTAAGCTGCCCCTGTTTGTGCTTATTGGAATGAGGTTTTTCCGAATCGTTGGATAGGCAAAAGAAGGACAATTGAGTGGCCAGTCAGATTACCAGATTTGACCCCCCTGATTATTTCTTGTGGGATACTTAAAAACTAAGGTATACTTAACCTAGTACGACAATTTAGAAGCCCTAAGGGTTTCATTCGAATACATCAAGAAGAGTGAAACATAACCGCACATGTCATCGACAAAGTTCAACTTGGCTATTGTCAGATTGTTAACAGTTTGAACATTTAATTTCGATGACACCAAAATTTCTTATATATTTTGAAGTTTTACAGTAATTTTTCTGGACAATTTCCTTATGTAACGAATATCGATATTTACCTTGTCGAATGTAAAGAAATGTAACCTTTCTGATTCTGAAATAAAAAATGGGATTTACAATTGAGAAAAAATATCGATGAAATCATAGTTCCTTTTTGAGTTACCCTTTATATTTCGGTATCACGCAGAAAATCTAAAAATAAAATTCGATGAGTCTGAGCGTTTTTCCAAAAAAGTTATTATTTAATTTATATTGAAATCATCCGCTATTTTATTACAACACTGTATTTTGTTTAACTTCGTCGGATATATTTATTTTACAAATGCAAGGAATTACTTTTATAAAATAATTTTTAGTTGTCTGTTGTTTATGTTTACAATGCAACAAAAAATTCCATCAAATTCGATATCCGCATTGCACCATGTTCTGAAAATGTGTTTTTTTTAAAGTGTCACAATTTTTTAGTTTAGCAATCGGAATTCCTGCTCCTGTGTTAATTAAAAATTTTAAGATATTTGCTGGATTGTTCTTGGAAATGCATTGTTTATATTTATTGAATTATTTTTGAAGTGTCCGAGGCATCTATCTTTCGTTTACTAAAAAAAGTTTATCAGTACACTGAATATATCTTATTTATAATGTTATTATTCGTTGATATATCGTTTGTTAGATCTTTTTATTAATGATCTGGTGAATAACTTTCAAAATCGAGATTTTCGTAATCTGGGTTATAGTAGTAGAATTTTCTGAAATTTAATTTTCGTTGTTTGAGTAATTATACTCATTTTGATGTAAGTTGAAAAAAAAGCATTTTTGGATTTTGGAAAAGCTTGTTTTGTCTATAACTCTTTTATTATTGCATCTGTATTCTTTGGTTTGATTGATTTTGCTTTTGTTTGTATTGGTTTTGAAACGTGCGTTGTACTCAAAGCATTTTGCTTTTGTCTTTAGAACTAAATTGTCTATTTCGAATTGTTTAGGGATGATTGTGTTTTAAAATTTTCATTTGCGTTTCTCACATTTTGCTTTCAATTATTGTGTTGTTGCAAAAGTTTTGAATTGGTTTCGATGGTAGCTGCATCTTGTTTGTACGCTGAAATTTTTGACTTTCAAAGTGGAAAAGTTGTAGTTCTTGTTTTTGTCTGCTTACTTGTTCTATTTGTCTGAATTTCAGTTCATTTGGTATTTGTTTAACATTTGTTTTGCAACGGCAGAACACATTTTTGCATTCTGCGTTTGTAATGTTGCGTCAGAAGTTAGTTAATTAACGCATACGTTTTAAATCTTAAATAAATGTGTTTAAATGTTTGTAAAGTTTATCAATTGTGCGGTTTTCCTTGTAATTGATTTTTGATTTTAATTGTTAGTAAGTCTTGTTTGTCATCTATGCAGATTTGATGAGCTCTATTTTAAGTGTTTGTGAATGTGTTTAACGAACTTTCACCATTGTATTTAGGTACGAAGAAAAATATTTCTGAAAGCTTATATTGTTCGACTTCGTTGACCTTTTTGTTTTAATTTGGATTATTTTCCGTTCTTGTTCTAAAAGATAGTCAAAATAAGTTGGCTAGGTATATGAGTTTAGGTTAGTTGAGTTTTTCGTTTCGAAAATGATTAAACGCAACTCAACAATGAATAAATTGAACGAACATTTTTTGTTCTTGAAATCTCGAAGTTTCTTAACACTTAAAGAGGTTGAACGATTAAATATTTGTTACAACATACCAGAGGTATCAAGAGGTGTTCATTACTAGCTGTGTTTTCTGCAAAGTGCCAAGAGTAGTTAGATATTGCTAGGAAGCTTTTTGTTCTACAAAAGGTCGACGATGGTTCTTTGTTTGCTTCTCTGTGTGTAGGCTCGTTGTTCCTTGATTGTCGATTCTCTTGACCTTCATTGTCAGTTCCTTAACCCTGGTTCATTTGTTCCTTGAATGTGGGTTATTTGACTCTGGTTGTGGGCTCGTTTCTCCCTTGAATGTGAGTTTTTTGAGTCTTGATTATGGGCTTGTTTGCCCAATAAATGTAAGCTTTGAATTGTCCCAAAACTGAACTAGTTGTTAGATTGTGATCGAGTGAAAATGCTTTATTAGCCCGACTAACAATATTTTTGTTTTTATAATAAACATCTTGATTAATACTGTAACTAAAAACTTGAACAATTTGAACTTCAGAATTTAACTTGAGATACATGTTATTTGATAAACTACACTACACTAAGCTATTTAGAGAGAATCTAGGTATTTACAAGTTTCTTTAGACAAAATTTGCCTGTTTCCAAGCCGTATCAGCATTCCTTAGAGATAAACAGGAAATCATTTGGCAGTTTTAACATTCTAAGAATTGTTTACTGTATTTTTAGTAAAGTCAGCGCTATTGAACTGTCTGAATGCGTAGTTCTTTTTGATATAACATACATACTTTTAGATATATTGGTTTAAAATTTTAATTCTTATCATAGTTTTTCAATTCCTTCTTTTATATTCCTGCAACTTTTTTGGCAAGAATCGTTAAGTTTTATACACTTAATTTAAGGACATTTTTTCTTTAAAATATTGTTCATAAAAGTTGAGATTTGTGAAAGTTATTTGCGTAACATCCTATATAAATAAATTAGAGCGTATTATTTCACGAATGTGAATGTGGTTTTATATTAATTCGGAAGAACATCTATTCATTGGTTCGGTTCCGTTCGATATGAAAACGGAAGATGTTTATCTTCAATAGCAAGCACAAAAGATGCCAAATGAGATGTTGGTGCAACGTCTGCTAGTTCTGATAAAAAAAAAACAATCAACGACCGGCAGTACTTCTTGATTAATGTAAAATCATACATACACGTTAACTCATAAATTTCACTTCTTAAGATGTTTTTCGTAACTTGAACACAAAAACTCATACTTCTATATAAAAACTTTTAATACTCAACTACTATTCTAACAACTTAAATAATCATCTAGTAACAAAAATAAATAGGTATTTTTATAATAATTCCTGCCGTGTCAGGAAAATCTATACGCTAAATATCACGTTTCGTAATTCTGTAGGTTATGTTTCTACTAATAATAAGGCCCAGTTACTATTATAAAATAAATTTTATTTTGGGATACAATTATCTTTATTAAGTTGATGTTGAGCACAATCTTCAAAAAAAATTAAGCCTAAGTTCAAAAACTTAGAATCTGAGATTTCTTGAAGATGACTAAAGAGTCTTCTTCCTGCTAAAATAAGAGGTAGTATTAACCTTCGATTTTTTCGAGGCCATGCTTCAGGTTGATACATCCGGTCTTCGTTTATTATGAGTTTTAGCAACCTTTTCTAACAATTTTTACTAAAAATGTACAGGTCATTGAGGGCAGATATCAAAACAATTGTGAGATTTGTGAACCAGAGTCAATCGTTCTCAATTTGAGCTTAAAATAGGAAATATGTTCTTTGGGAGAAATTTTTCCGTAGCATAAAAATGTCATTTTTAATTGAGTGACTTTCGTAAGTCACATTTTGATACCTTTGTATTAGATATTTTGACTGTATTTGAGTGGTTCTAATGAAAGCATGATCTCCTGACTGAAGTTTTATTAGAGAATTTGTGTTCATAATTTTTGTTTGGACTTCTTTCCTTTCACAATTGGCTGTCATGAGTTTAAGAACCTGAGATTAATCAAAAATGTCCATAGATTTCTTTAAAGTTGTATTCTTTCGTGGAAAGAATTACTATTTGGCAGATTTTTGGTAGATAGTTTTTCAGCTTCAAGAGTTGAGCTTCACAAGTAGCTTCGCTATGGTAAAACTTCGGGATTCACGGTCATCCGAGAGTATATGTACAATATTGAGTCTCTCAATATATATTAGTATGTTGTGAAAATTATTCGATGGCGTTTAAAACATCGTTGAGAAAATAAAAAGTATAACTTTCTATTAAGGCGTCACAAGATTCCTTTTGTGTAAGTATATTAGAGAACTGGATCATCTGATATATCCGATATCAACTGCGAAATCTCATTTAAATCTTTGTTAAACATTTCCTCGTAAATGTTAAGTTTTTATATGACCGAAGTCGTTACTGAAATTTGGCTTTCTAAAAGGTTTTCTATATGTCTTTCATCTGGCGATACTCTACTAATACATTTATTGAGGTATTTGCCGTCCGAGTCATCAACGTTTCCCGTAATCGATTTCCAGACGGTTCTTATTCCGTTAAAAATTCATCATTCTTACCGATAAATATAATGTTCTGTATCCGTTAATATATCTCTATATTTTCGATTTACAGTCGGCTATTTGGTTAAAAAGACTGACATCTGTTTGTACTTTCGTTTTAAAGATATCATTCCAAGTGTTGCTGCTTACATTAAAAGATTTGAAACTTGGCCAAAAATTATATCGTAATTTACGATACGAGTTTTATTTATGTAATTTTTTAATTAAATTCTAAGTAAATATTCAAAATGACCTCCGTTATCATCTATATTAAGATTAATTGTACAGAGAAAGTTGAACTGCACTCTTTTAATCATTTTTGCATCTAAGTAAAAAAGTTTACCGAATTTTGTATTCGAGCTCATAATTCTTCTTCGGTGTTTACAGGTCTATAATATTCCATCTATTTAAGAGTTTCCCATGAAAAGTAATCCATAGGTCTTAAATCCGGTAAGCAGGATGTCCAATTTGAAGGAAAATCCATCCGTCGATTTTGAAAAATCCTATTTTAATGATTTCTAACATTTAATTTGAAGTGCGCCGTCGTACATGAACCACATATTTTGTCTAGTAGCTAGTGGAACATAGTCTTGTAAATTTGACAAATTTACTAGCTGTTCTAGGTAATTCATATCATTTAAAAGAGTTGATAAGATTATAACACCCATAGTAAATCTGTCAATGATCCCTGCTCATGCGTTAATTTTAAATTCATTTTGATAATGCACAACCTTTATTAAAGCGAGTTTTTGTCAGCATAAATGTTCACAAACATGTGTTACATATTTCCGTACAAAAGGCGGCCATTTGTCCTTTAAGATGTTCAAATTTCCCGCTTCATAAGTGTCTTGTATAGGTCGCTGTGTAAATAGCCCAAGGGCGAATGAGAATAGTTCTTAATATCTGCAAATAAGAGAAACACTGGTCATATGGTTTTCACCTATTAAACTTGACTTTTGATATGGCTTAATTAAATCGTTACAGAGGACGGCAAAATTTTGGAAGAGTTGCTTTATTTCGAAAGATCAATTGAATTTATTTTTGTCCTTGATTTTAATTTGAAATTCTTTAAAATATATTTTGTTATCAGTTTATCGTTATGTCTATTGGTAGACCTTTTGGTTTGCTAAAAATGATTTACTGAGAAAAATTCATCTATAAAACCCTTTTAGTAGGCCTTTGAAATTATAACTGAAAAAAGATATTGTACGGGATAAACTTGAGGTTCGAAATATAATTCAAGCAGTAAAATAATTCTGTTGGATATTTTTTTGGTATACTTCAACATATCACAGAATAAGACAAATTGGAGGCAAACACCTGAGATCGTTTAATTTTAAACACTATCTGGAGGGGAAAGAAACCTACACTATAAATCGTCCGTGAACATTTTAAAAATGAATAACTTTTTTTTTGAAAATTAGTTTAGCTTTTCAGAGAGTACTCATTTCTGACGCAATATGTAGTCTATGTTCTGAAACAACAAATAAATTATATATTAAGAAAAGGAGTGATTGCTGTATTCGTGATTTGATTAAGGTTTTGGATACCGTAGTACATGAAATACCTCTTGATGTCTTAGAACTCTATAAACAACGGGGCACGGCATTAGAATTCCTTAAGGAGTATATTTTTAATAAAAGACAATTTGTAAAAGTTAAGCACAGCAAACAAATTGATGACCCACAAGGGAACATTTTAAGCTCATTATTCCCGTTAATAATTTATTGGACATGAATATTGATAGTAAAGTTTATTCTTATTTTGCTGTCATTTTCAGATAATTCTTTGAATGGAGATAAATGTGATCATAATTTTATGATAGTGACATGCTGATTGGAAGTATCTTTACAAATAAAATATATATATATATATATATATATATATATATATATATATATATATATATATATATATATATATATATATATATATATACATATTGCCTTGATATGGCTAAATACCTTTAGGACGCATTTTGGCAGCATTGTAATAAACCATAATCTAAATCTGGATATGGTAATCTTAAGCTGGACTACAAGGGGAAGTAGTCCAACTCAAAGAAGATACACTTGCGCAGGATAGGTTGAACCTACATTTATTCGTTTTCATGAAGAAGGAGGACAGTCTTATTATACAAACGAGAATGTTTCTGATCAATAATCGTACGTAATTTAGTGCAGTAGGTAACTGTTGTCTTTATAGTAGTGTTCTAACATATATTCATCAAGAATAACCTCAAAAGATGAAAAGCAAGAGGTTTCTAGGTAAAGATCATGTGCGTGCCTTTTTTGGAGGCAGAGGATCCTTTTGGAACCATTGCATAAACATTTTAATTTTGTTTCTGAATTCCGGTGATATACCCATATCTTATCGCCTGTCATCAATCGACAATCTTAAAATCCACCTTACTGAAATTTTACTCATGCCTAATTTACCATGTAAAATGTCAAAATCACTTATTCTCCAAAGTTTTCATAAAACACAAAGTAATGAACTAATTGAAATTAAAATTGAGACATAACGACATTAGCTACGTTAAAACATACATGTACACAAAGTTGATTTTTCAATACAGTGTTTTAAAGGAAAATGTTGAATTTTTTTGTTAGTGGGTGGGTTTAATAAAATTTTACGTTAGCATTTTAAAACCTGTTTGTAGGTAATATGGACTTGCGCGCCATATTCATATTTTTCTTTTTTTTATTATTTAATGCACCTACATTTGTATACTCTAGTAAAAAATACACCAAGTAAGTCAACTACCACTTATTTGTTTGTACATGAGAGTTTAAGATTCTCAAAAATTGACCATATAAAGTGCCCATTAAACCGAAAATATGAGATTCATATTTTTTTAGTAAATGATAATATGACAGTAACAAGTACCCATATTTATAATTTTCTTCCATAAATTTGCATTTATCCTTTTCTGCATTGCTCTACACTTCACGTGGAAATAAGTTAATTGCTGATACAGAATATCTGGCCTTTTTTTATAAAATAGGAAAAATGTATATATATATATATATATATATATATATATATATATATATATATATATATATATATATATATATATATATATATATATAATATATAAACTTATTTATTATTTATTTCAATTTGTTAACCACATTATTTACGAAAAAGTCGCAATAACCAAAACTTGAACAATTATTGAAATCATCACATTTTGATTTTGTGATGAAACCTTAAAAAGTCCGCGTTAATCTACCAGCATCAGAATAGTTATCTATTCTTATTCAGCTGCTATTATAATTAGTATCCACATACTTTAATCAGTCTTATTAATCAAAAATTTCACAAAGACGGCACAATATTCTACGGCTGATACTCTAAAATCCAAAAACTCTGATACCAGCGGGTAACTTTATTGTTTTAAAACAATCTCTTTAATCACATTGTTATCCGCATATAGCAAACTCTATTACTTACGCTATAAGTAAAATACTAAAAACATACTAAACTTAATCTTGTTAATCAATAATCTAACAATCTTCACATAGTTAACAACTTGTATTTAATACATATTCTAACTTTGATATTTTATATTTGTATACATTTTTAAAACTGTGTAAAAGTATATGTTTAAATTGAAGTTTCCTATAAATTATGGCGATAATCTTTTATTCGTTTAAATACTTGCAGTTTTGATATTGGTCCAAGCAACTCTTGTTACTGCTCATTATCTGAAATATCTGACTTTTCGTTGCCACTATACATCACATTTCCGTAAAGGTTGTGATAGCCTTGTGGAAATAGATCTTGATATCAAAGAAACATTAAGTTATTATATTTTACTGTATATATAGCTAATTTACCATTATACAGCAACTTCGGTACTCGAATATTATTCGTATGGTGTTATGCTGCTTTGAGCAGCCATTGCACAGGAATTCGTTTTTGTCTAAATTGTTTTTGTAAAACGTAATTTTAATCAATCAAACGTGATCCCATTTTACTTTACCCTTGTCTAAGTTTTTGGTCTGTATATACTTGTTCAGGCCTGATTTAAAGTTTAAAACATCGCTTTGGCTCTGTTGTATGACATCGTAAGGTTCGTTAGATATCTTGCACCACCTTACACAAATGTATTAATACTGAAATGAGTATACTATTTTTCATTTCGAAGTATATTCTATTAATTCGGGTACACTGTCCCTTTCTTGCTAAATATGGTCTTTTTCTAAAAATGTGGAACAAATTTTAACATTAAAGTTTTAAGAAACCTATGTACAGTGTCTGGGAAAATGTCCGGATATAAAAAAAACACATCAAAGGAATACTAAAAAGTCATATAAACTTTTTTCATATAGGCCTCCTCTTCGGAGATAGGAGCTCCTAAAGAGTTGCAATGGAATCAAGTTTTTACACATAATTATTGAACCACTAGGTATATTTACATTTTTTCTAATATGATGTATACCAGGTTAGTAATAAACTGATTTTTGGATTTCGTGGTGAAATTAACTGTGAAATAATCCTAAATATGGGACACACGTTTATCGAATATGCAGATATGTATCTGATGTATGGTCGTGTATCTTGAACTGATTTGGAAGCTAGAACAGATATGTTAATAGCACTCTTCCAGATCAGAAAATATTTCAACGAGTTGACCAACGTCTAAGGAAGAATGGTAAGCGATTCCATTTAATAAGGTAATATTAAATTTCTTCTTAATTTTAGGAAATTTTAGGAAAAGAAGTACTCATGATGATTAAATACTGTAAACGATACTCCTCTTATAATCGAGCACATGAACTTCTTCAATAACAGCTGTTATATCCATATTATTTCAATAAAGTCCATGAACTGTTTTCTAAAGATTGTCCCCGTAGAATGCAATTTACACACCGGCTATTGAATCAGCAAAGGTACAATGTACACTTCATTAGCACTATTCTCTCCATGGATGAAGCAGGTTTTACTAAAAATGTTATCATAAATTTACACAATTCACATGTTTGAGCTGATGAAAATCCTAATGCAACTATTGTTTCGCATCATCAACATCAGTTCCAATGAATTATTGTCTGGGCAGGAATCATTGGCAATTTTTTGATTGAACCATTCATATTGTCGGCACGATTGAATGTAGAACTTTATTCGGAGTTCCTCCAGAACACTTTCCGCGATTTAGTAGAGCACTTACCACTTGAAAGGCGCCGAAACATGTACAGGGTGAGACAACGATTGGATGAAGTAGGTTTGTGCCTTTTCGGTGAAATTAACAAAGAAACTATATTTATTGTTTGATACAGTTTATTTTTACGCAAATTTTAAAAATATTTAGGACTCTACAGGGTGAACCAAAAAACTAGGACAGCATAAAGTTGTATTTTTTTAAATAGAACACCCTATATACGAATCGTATTTTCGATTTAGCTTATAATTTTAAATCTTTTTTATTAAGGGTTTACTATAACAAAACTTTATAGTTTCTGAGATAATTAAGTTTATAGAAAAAAAGTCACATTTTCAAGCATCAATTCAATCCTAAATAACGTTTTCAATTTTATGACAAATATATTCAAATTTGGAATTTAGCAAGGCCAAGGACAAGTTAACATAATTTTTACCTAATATTTGCAATAAAAGCTATAGGGTGTTGAACACATCGGCTCAAATTTGAACAAGTTTAAATGAATAAATATCTTTTTTTTTATGGTACACCCTGTATATTTTCATGTTATTTAATAGAGTAATAAAAACCCTAAAAGTTTTGTTCAATATATCCTATACCTATTTATAATAGTTTTTGAGATATTTCAGTTTTTCTTATTTTCCATACTTTTTTACAGAAATAGTCTTCATTATCATAGTGGCCATGTAAAATAATAAAAAGAAACTACAGAAACAAACAGAATGTGGTTAAATATGATGAAATACATTATTCGTTATATTACAACGGCAATAGTTTAATTAAACATAATGTGAAAAAATTAACACAACAATAACGACAAGGCAAATACATATTTACTTTTATAATAAATTGAAACAAAAAAATTACCTATTAAATACTGAGATTAATTATTTCTTTTTAATAAGTGTTCGAATAAACGACCCTCTTGTGCAATGCACAAATTTAGTCTTTTTTGCAGATTTTCTCGGACCCTGGACAAAATTAGTGGCGTTATTGTTCTACAGGTATCCCTAATCCTGTTTCGCATATCTTCCACTGTTGTTGGTGGATTAACATACACCTTATTTTTAATATAACCCCATAGGAAGAAATCTAATAGGGTGATGTCGCAAGACCTTGGTGGCCACTCAATGAAACCCCCACGTCCAATCCATTTTTGCGGATATCGTTGGTCCAAAAACGCACGAACTTCACGATGGTAATGCGGAGGCGCACCATCGTGCTGGAACCACATACTGTCGAGCTCATCCCTATCGAGACCTTGAAGCAGTTGGGGTAGTTCTTCTTGTAGAAAGTTCAGGTAACTATGGCCATTTAGTGATTCATTAAAAAAGTGGTGTCCAATAATTCGATTATGATGAATACCACACCAAACATTTAATGACCAGTGGTTTTGATGTTGCACCTCTCTAATCCAAAATGGGTTTTCTGTGGCATAATAATGCATGTTGCGTCTATTTACGGCACCATTACTTCTAAAAGTAGCTTCATCACTAAACATTACCTTGCATATTAAATTTGGATTTAATTGAATCTCCGTATTTATTGTACGACAAAAGTTTACACGACTTTCAAAATCCTGTCCATGCAATTCTTGGTGTAATTCCATGTGATATGGATGATACCTATATTTCTTGGTAGTACGATTAGTGGTGGATTGTGATGTTTCACATAATGCTGCTAACTGACGGCTACCAATATAAGGATTTTCCTGAACATTTCTAGTTCTTTTTCTTCATTAGTTACTGGTTTGTTGACCACTTTACGTTTTGGATAATCAACAGTACCAGAAGAATCAAATTTTTGCATTAAGTTTTCAAAAGTATGGGTATTAGGCTGGCGTCGATCAGGATACTTCATTTTGTAAATTCTTTGAGCAAGAAGGCAATTTTTTTGAGCCTCTCCTATTGTATAAATCATATCTATTAACTTATTCTTTGGAAAATTCATTTTACAATATAAGATGAATGCAAAAAAAACCAAACTACACTACATAAAAACTAAAAGAAGCGATTGCGGTTATAAATTTGATATACAGAAAAATGTTCTTTTACATTGTTTTTGCCATGGCTACTATGATAATGAAGACTATTTCTGTAAAAAAGTATGGAAAATAAGAAAAACTGAAATATCTCAAAAACTATTATAAATAGGTATGGGATATATTGAACAAAACTTTTAGGGTTTTTATTACTCTATTAAATAACATGAAAATATACAGGGTGTACCATTTAAAAAAAAAATATTTATTCATTTAAACTTGTTCAAATTTGAGCCGATGTGTTCAACACCCTGTAGCTTTTATTGCAAATATTAGGTAAAAATTATGTTAACTTCTCCTTGGCCTTGCTAAATTCCAAATTTGAATATATTTGTCACAAAATTGAAAACGTTATTTAGGATTGAATTGATGCTTGAAAATGTGACTTTTTTTCTTTAAACTTAATTATCTCAGAAACTATAAAGTTTTGTTATAGTAAACTCTTAATAAAAAAGATTTAAAATTATAAGCTAAATCGAAAATATGATTCGTATATAGGGTGTTCTATTTAAAAAAATACAACTATATGCTGTCCTAGTTTTTTGGCTCACCCTGTAGAGTCCTAAATATTTTTAAAATCTGCATAAAAATAAACTATATCAAACAATAAATATAGTTTCTTTGTTAATTTCACCGAAAAGGCACAAACCTACTTCATCCAATCGTTGACTCACCCTGTACTATATTCACGATGGGGCACCACCTCAGTTCAGCTTTGCTGTGCGGGAGCACCTGAATAACGTGTATCCAAACTGTTGGATAGGTAGAGGAGCGCCTATTTCCTGGCCTTCTTGATCTTTCAACCTAACACCATCCGACTTTTTCCTGTGGGGACACCTTGAAACCTTGGCGTATTTCACTCCGGTCGATACTAGGGAGGAACTTCTACAGGGAATCACGTTTCATTGTGATCAAATAGGAAACAATGCTGAGTTAATATGACGGGTGCAGCAATCCTCAATTCGTCGTGCCTGCGATTGTATCAGACTTCACGGAGCCCATGTCGAACCCAATTACTAAGTTTTTGACTAAGCAGTTAGTTTAACTTTTTATTCAAACTATAGTAACAGCGAAAAAATTTTTTTTTTCGTATTCAACCCGACAGAAGTTAGGGGGCTAACAGTGTAAATAAAACGACGTTTTTTTGGAAAATAGTTAGGATTAGCGACATGAACTGAATAGTAATTTGTAGAGTCTTACCTAGTATACATCATATTAAAAGAAATTGAAAAATACCTGGTGGTTCAATAATTATATGTAAAAACTTGATCCGAAGAAGGAGCCTTTACGAAAAAAGTTTATAAGAACTTGTAGTATTCCTTTACGTGTTTTTTCATATCCAGGAGATTTCTCATATATTCCCAGACACCCTATATACATATAAAATATGATGCCGTTTTGATTTTACTCCTTACTAAACCTTTTATGCGAAGATTGATTCAACAGTTCGAGAACAGTTGACTTTTTTACGTGAATTTTTTAGAATAAATACTTTGCAATTTTTATTTTACAGTTTATAGAAATTATTCTTTTGAGAATTTTTTTGTATTAAAATTAAAATTGCAAAAAATAAAGTTGCTGTTTTATACGTAGCTACCGTCGATAAATAGAACTTACCAGTTTTTTGAAGGCAGAGTTAAATTTAAAATATGTAAAACATCCCTGCACACCTCCATATAAACATTTTTAACTAGGGCAAAAAGAAATGGCATAAAAACAAAATCTATAAAAGCAATATTACAGTGATATAGAAAAATAACTCTTTACATAAAATTAACATAAAAATAACTCGTACAATCACCACAGAGCTGCCATAAAAACGGTAGTAAATAAAATAAATTTCGTTATTTAAGCATATTACATTATTTTTATGGGACTTATGTTTGTTTTTCCCATCAGCAGTATTCCGAAATTCCGCATTATTTACGAATTTTGAAAATTCCGTAGTGACTCTTGAATGTATAATAGCATGTACTTTATCTCAGAAATCTTCAAAATATAAATATTTTTCTAGTTCTTATCCTTACCTTAAAAAATAAGATACGAAAAACATCAGCCTCATTTTGTGATGTCAATCTTGCGGCCAGCCATGTTGAAAATTTATCATAAACATAAAAACCGACTGTGCTAAGGCTTCAGTGATACTGGTTAGAATAAATTACTTTTCTGCTTTAAATTTTCGCGAATAGACGTTGGGAACGACAGCTTAGAAAAAAGATTAATGGTTGAATCCTTCTTGTGTATATAGTTATTTTTTTGTGTTTGCATATAGATTAAATTGAGAAGATAGTGATACTAATGCATTAAAAATATTCTATTACACATACAAAATGGAATTTAAAGAAAATGATTGATAGTTTCATCTTTTGAGTAATAATTTGGCAGGAAAATACATTTTACGCTTCACATGATTTAATATGGTAACAAATATAATTTAAAAGTTTTGTCGTTATCCATAAGTATTCGTTCATTTTTATCTTATAAAAGAAATAATTTCAATATGACTAAGAAAATTCGTTTCTTTTTGGATTTTCTTGTTCCCATAAACTTTGGAATTGCTGGGGAGAAAAAATGACACTAAAAAATTACACTTTGAAATGAAAACGGCCCTTAAAATATATTAGGTGAAATCAAATTTGTTAAAAGAAGCTACAGCTTTTTGATATGTAATTTTAAATTAGGTTTATAGGTATTCAATAAATCTCAACAAACTGAATATGCCGTTTCTAGTAAATTACAGCTCATATTATGGTCTTAATATGCAATGATTTATTTTCTGTCATTGTGGCTAAAATTGCTATATATAAAATGATAAATCAATAACGTTCCATGGTTATGACATTTTTTTCAGAACTTATTTTTTGCAAAAAAAAGGAAATGTTCGAAAGTTATCCTAGGATTACCAGAGTTTTAAGAAAATCAAGTTTTTTATTAACAAAAAGATTCCACCTCTTTGAAATACTAGTGAGTCAACTATATCTGACTAGAAATTATTGGACAAAAATTGTAATGCTTATATTCACTATTTCCAGTTTCAAAAATTTATCCATGTTATAAAAAAGTATAGTTTATATCATTAATTTTTTCTATCAAACTTCCTTTATATTAATTTTATTAGAAATCACAAGAGATGAATAGTGCTTTGAATACAAGGCCAGTTTCATTTGTATGGTGTCCGAACAATTATGGGAAATCTCCCGGATATGAAAAAAAACACGTGAAAAGAATACTAAAAGTTCTTATAAACTTTTTTTCGTATAACCTTCCTCTTCGAAGATATGGGCTCCCAAAAAGCTGTAATGGAATCAAATTTTTACACATAATTATTGACCAGATATATTTCAATTTTTTTTAATATGATGTATACCAGATAAGACCCACCAAGAAAGAATTGTGAATTATTCACAGCTGCAGGGAAGGGCTAGCTGTGATACTCATGACCCCATTTTTTACGCCCTGTATGATAAGAACTTTTTACAGCGTTGTTTACATACCTTTCACTATTGATTAAAAATTAAGTACTCTTCATTCATGTCGCTAATCCTAACCATTTTCGAAAAAACCTCATTTTATTTACACTGTTAGTTCCCTAACTTCTGTCGGGTTAAATATGAAAAAGAGGAATTGTCCCCTGTCACTATAATTTTAATAAAAAGTCAACATAAATGCTTAGATGAAAATTCGGACACAACGAACTGAGGACTGCTGTAACCACCACATTAACTCAGCATTGTTCCTTATTTGATCACAATGAAACGTGATCCTCCGTAGAAGTTCCTCCATACTATCGACCGGAGTGGAATACACCAAAGGTTTAATGTGTTCCAACAGGTAAAAATCCAACGACGTTAGGTCGGTAATTGGAGGAGGCCAAGCAATAGGTTCTCTTCTACCTATCCAACGTTTTGGATAGACGTTATTCAAGTGCTCCCGCACAGCTATGCTGAAATGAGGTGATGTCCCGTCGTGCATGTAGTACATATTTCGGCGGTTTTTAAATGATAAGTTCTTTACTAAATCGTGAAAAGCAAATAAAGTTTTCCATTCAGTCGTGTAGGCAATACAAATGGTCCAATCAAAAAATTTCCAGTAATTCCTGCCCAGATATTAATTAATTGGAACTGATGTTGATGATACGAAACAATAGTTGCATGAGGATTTTCGTCAGCCCATACAAGTGAGTTGTGTAAATTTATGATACCATGTTTAGTAAACCCTGCTTCATCCGTGAAGAGAATAGTGCTAATGAAGTTTATATTATTTCGTTGCTGTTCAAATAGCCAGTTTGCAAACTGAATTCTTGGGGGAAAATCTTCAGGAATCAGTTCAGTATTAAACTGCGCTGATAATTTTCGAGTTCTCGTTGAAGAAGTGTCATCTACAGCATTTAAGATATTTTCCTCTAATTGCGGCACACCTACTGTTCTTCTCCGACCAGCATCACCACTTCTTTTCCCAAAATTTCCCAAAATTAGGAATAAATTTAATAATATTACCTTATTAAATGGAATCGCCTACTATTCTCACTTAGATGTTAGCCAACTAATTGAAATATTTTCTGATCTGAAAGGATGAGGATATCTGTCGTGATATAACCTCCTGGCTTCCAAAGCATTGCAAGTTGCAACACCATATATCAGATGCATATCATTGGTGCCGATAAAATAAAACGCACATTTGTTGCGGACCTAGATCGAACTGCTATTCACAAAATTAGACGTTCTTAACTAAAGAGGTGAACTCTAATTTTGGATCAAATTTTTTTTTAACATAAGGTTGAAGGTTGAACATTTGTTAGGAAATACGTCAAATACTTGATATAAATAAAATCACGCTTTTTCGAAAACGGTTAGGATCAGCGACCTGAATGAAAAGTACTTAATTTTTAGTCAATAGTGAAAGGTTGTCCAAAGTTCTTATTGTGAGTAAGTTATTCAGAACACTTTCTTGGATAGTAATTTGAAGGGTCTTACCTCGTATACATCATATTAGGAAAAAATTGAAATATACCTGGTGGTTCAATAATTATGCGTAGGAAGCTCGATTCTATTGCACCTCTTTGGAAGCCCATATCTCTGAAGAGGAGACCTATACGAAAAAAAATTATATGAAATTGTAGTACTCCTTTAACGTGTTGTTTTTGTTTCCGGGAGATTTCTCACATTTTCCCGGACACTCTGTATGTTAATATTGTACTTTCGGTTTGAAAACCGCTATTTAATAATTTTTGTAGTAAGAAAATATGAAAGTAATCTTAAATTTAGGAAATACGTAGCTAATGATAAAAATATTCCCAAATATTTTTATTAATAAAATTTTTATAAAAAAATTAAACCAACTTCTAAAAGTGCGCTAAAAAGTGAAAAATAACTAGAAATTTTTATATGAAATTGAAATTTTTGAAGTCGGTGCCAAACTAATACTTGACATTCGCATCAACAGAATAAAAATACTTTATTTGTAATTGCTTTCTTACCATAAGTTGTATATATTAGTAGTTATTTATTTCATTTAGAAATAATTGGCGTCGACATCAAAAATTTCAATTTCATATAAAAATTTCTAGTTTTTTTTTTCATTTTTTAGCGCACTTTTAGAAGTCGATTCAATTTTTTTATAAACATTTTATATTTCGATTTTTAGTTTTGGATTCTTTATGATATTCATAAATTATTTGAACTAAGTGCTAATCGAGATTAGTGTACCTCGCAATGACTACAGGTGGCAAAAAAGTACCCAATTTATCAAGAATTGTAAATCACCCTAAAATGAACCACTAAAAATTCTTTGATTCTTAGAGTTCTCCAAATAGCAATGAAATTGTGTCAAACAAATATTTAGTCTGTAATAGTAATTCCACTATTTAAAATATCAAATTAATTTTAGATTGGTAATATAGGCCCCAAAACCTTCCAATATCGATATTTAAAGAATTTGAGACGTAAATTTCTTGGCCCGATATATTTTATATTGCATATTGAGTTTGTATACGCTCCAAGAATCCCGCAATATCAATTTTAGATACAACCGGAAAATGTAAAATTTTTAGGCCCTCATATTGTATCTTATCAATCTAATAGCTGTAAAAAATTAACTTCATATTCGTAATACACCCCCAACCCCCTAATACCAAATCTAAAAAAATGCGAATAAGGTAAAATTTTCAACCCACCAAATTGAATTTTAAAAAAATTATTTTAACGTCTTAATCTAATCTAAATCTAAACCCTTCAAAGTCCTCTAGTACCAATTTTAGATCAAATCCAGAAATTTAAAATTTCTAAACGGTCACATCGCATCTGACATATTAGATTTTCTTAAAATAATTTTATATTCGCAATTTGTATCCTTAAATACGATTTAGTTCCACATTTGAACAAAACCGAAAAATGTAAAATATTTAGTCAACTATATTGTATTCGCCATATTGAATCCTGAAAAAATACTATTGAATTCATAATATACACCCTCGAGAACCCTCTATATCAGTTTTGGAGAAAGTCGAAAAATGTAAAATTTTTAGGACACCATATTGAAACCGCCAGATTGAGTTTTTCAAAAAATATTTTAATTTCGTAATTAACACTAACAAAAATCCCCAATACTGACTTCAGACGAAATCAAAAGATATAGAATCTTTATTCCACCATCTTAGATTCGCCATATTTAATTTCTTTTAAATAATATCAGATTCGTAATGTGCTATCCCAAAAACTTCTTCATGTCAATTTCGAAAAAAATCGGACAAAATTAATTTTTTATCCACCATATTCGATCCCCCATATTGAATTTTTTAAAAATAATTTTATATTCGTCATGTGCGACCTCGAAAACTCCCTAATACCAATTTTGGAGAAAATTGGACAAAATAGATTTTTTTGTCCGCCATATTGAATCCGCCATATTGAATTTTTTAAAAATGTTTTGAGTTAATTATGTGCGACCTCGATAACTGCCCCATACCAATTTTGGAGAAAATCGGACGAAATTAAATTTTTTTGTCCGCCATATTGGATCCGCCATTTTGAATTTTTTTAAAATAATTTCACATTCGTTGGATACAACCCCGACAATTCTTCCATACCAATTTAGGCGAAAATCGGACAAAATTAATCTTTTTGGCCAGCATATTGTAAGCGCCATCTTAGATTTTACTACACCAATTTTATCTAAAAAAATATGGGACCACCGCAGCAACTTTCTGAACATAACGTAAAAAATTTTATTCAATTCGGTGTAGCCTTTCCGGAGTAATCGGTGTATATACATAAAAAAAAATAAAATACATAGTCGACGAATTGAGAAACTTCATTTAGAAGTCGGTTAAAAATAATTTCATATGCCTGATATTGTTGTTTGAGAAAAGAAATTTCTCCAAGAATGCTACCTTGTACAAAAAAATAAATTTGTAAGTCCGTACTTTTTTTAGACCTTGTGCTCGTCTAAAATGTATTTAAATCACCTATCAACCAAGTCTTCTATATCTCAATCTACTCCTATCCTCATCAATTTACTTAAATTATGACTGTGTGTGCTTCTGGATACCAATAATAAAAATATATACCATACAAATGGCATATTTTGTTGACACCAGATTTTATTAAGAATATCTAGAGATAACTTTACAAATGATTTCGTATGATATTTAATAAGGACACGTTTGTAAAATGTATTAAAAATTTTATTGAAAAATGACTCCCAAAGTTTTCTATTATATTTTTTATATAACTGTACAGCAAATGGTAGTCACGATGTCATAGAAAATAGTTTGATAACTTACTCACTAAAAACTTCCTCTATCATAAGGAACATCATTTTTCATGGAAGATAGATGCTGAAAGAAACTAATCGAAAATTTCATATTTTGCAAAAAAACAGTTTTGGAATGTCGTCAAATTTAAACTGTTTTTTTTTTCTAAATAATTCATTTACCCAAAAACTTGAAGTTTTCTTAATTTAACTTTGAAAATTAGAAGTTATTTACCGTTAAAAGTAAAATCGACAATCACATATTTCTCCCAGAGTTTCAGACAAGCTTTTCTAGATTTCCGGAGACATGCTCGCGGTTGTTAGTTAAACAAATGGACTGTGAGCAGACTTCAGGGGAAAACTTTTCAAGAAGTAAACCACAAAGAATAAGTGTTACGTCGCAACGCTTTCAGAAGTTTATAGAGCTTATATTAAAGCTTTTTTAATATAGGTAAATTTATTTTCCGTTCATTTTGTTGTTTGTTTGGGGTCAAGAAAAAAGTTTCTACTGCTTGTCCACTTCCCCATTTCCATTAAATCCCTTTTGCCCTTGCACTCACATCAGGGTTATCTTGTTGTTTCTTGCAAATTGCTTTTGGGCTTTATGGCTTGTCTACAATTTGAAGTCAGCTTACACTCGTAGCTTCTAGCACTACTTAGCTATCTGATAATATGTACATTTTGGCTTTCATAGATTTAAATTTCAGGCATTTCTGTTTGAAAGACGATGGGAGTAGTTCCTAGAGATTTAGCAAGCCTTAAGCTTGCGCTTGAGACTCCCACTCCAACAACGCATGAATTGGCTAATAAACAATATCGTTGAATCCTTCTCTGTTCGGGGTAATTTCTATCCGTTCGCTTGATACCAATTTCTTCTTCATAGTTCATGTCAAAGTTCTGGCTTATACAAGATTTTCAGGTTTTCTTTTTGCTTAAGAGCATTTGTTGCTGCAGTTTTCATTATCTTTATTACCGCCGTTGGGCATAGCATAGTTTCTGTAACTTCTACACCGGCTAACTTCTGTATTTTTGCAACTTTCTTTGAACTGCTGCTTACTGTATCTTTAGTCACCATACTAAAGGAGAATATAGGTTTAATTATCGTTTCATTTAATGATTCATGAAATCATCTTCGGTTTCAAAGTCTAGGTCTGTCATGATCAACTAGCAATTATTGCCTTTTGGCGAATCTTTTCAATGTGACTATTCCAGGTCAGTTTCTAGTCTATTATTATTCCCAGATATTTAACCTTTTTGGAAAAGTTTAGTATTGTTCCATTTAAAGTTGGAACATTCATGTGTAGTTTTCGTCTCCTCATGAACGGCACCATAACCATTTTGTGTGGATTAATACGTAATCCTTCCCCTGTGTACCGAATATATTAATTTCGTTTTAGATAATTTACATAAGGCTTGTAATAGTCCTTAGCAGATATTATCCCGCCTCCACGTGGTCTCTGCTGGACAATAACATTTTTTAAATAATATATCTAGGTCAGTTTAGATTAGTTCACGTTAGTTATCTAAACTAACTCTAACCAAGCTAAACCTGAATTAACCCAAACTAACGCTAAAAGTAAACTATGTTGCTGGTGAAGATGGACACATTTTATAAAGTCTTTTTAAACTAATATTTTACATCTGGCAACATCGCAGTGAATATTCGGTGTCTTCGATAACAGAAGGGTCGATGAAGTTTACGAAACGTATTTCTGCCTTTTTATTGAAAATTCAAGTTTTTCTTAATTTATTTGCCAAAATTTGTGGAAAAATTGTTAAAATATATCACACAATGTAATTTAGCAATTATTGTTAGAAATAATTACTAAAGTTCAGTGTTTTTTCCAGAAATAAAAGTGACGTAGGAAAGTGAAACGTGGTGTTTCTTGTGTTTTCTGGAAGATTGTGAAAACCAAGGTCAGAATCGTATCTTAAGACCTCGAAAGAGGAGTATGTGAAGAACTTTTTTTTTAAGAAAAGTCGCTTTTTATATTTCACAGAACTGAAATAATTACCTAAGAAAGTAGAATGTATAAAGCATATCGATTTCCCAAAGACAGAATGACCCATAGTATGCTTGCGTAAATCTATAAAATCTATAAAATAACTTACCAAGATTAATTTTTCAGATCCATCAATACCTGAAAATATTAATACCAATTGTTGCCAACATTTCAATTTCAAATTCCTATTTGAATATTTAGCAGATTTCATATCCCATATCGCCATTCATTTTTGTTCTTCGTTACTAAATAAGTTCCTATCTAAATTATTCCTCTCCAATTTTTTCTAATATGTACCCACGCCAAGTTTCGCGCGAATACTGGACATAGCAAGCTGTTCCTAGTATGTCGAGTCACGCGAATTACACGCGAATATTTAAATCTCGCTTTGCATGTAGACGGAACTTATTGCCTAGTACCTCGTTAAGGCGTGAATTCATATGCACCAAGACTTACGCGCGTCGTTCGCCTCATCTGGACAAGGTCCAACATTAACGTAATATCAAACACGTGTTACCATATCAACATCCTATAAATAGTATAGGAGTAAACGCGCGTTGTTCAACGAGCTTTCAATGCTTCTCATCTGAAGCCCATAGTGTTCATTTGACATTTAAATAGTTTTTTAGATACTCCTTATACAGGATGAAGATCTTAAAGCTTACTCGGTGATATCGAGAAAGCAGTATGCAATCTATACATATAAATAAAATTCATTTAGTATTTGGCTAATCTTCGAAACAGCTAAACTGATTTTGATGGAACTGTACAGACATCAAGAGGAAATTGTCAGGAATGATAAAGGTTGCTTTTTTTATCAGTCTATCTACATCTTTGAAACAGCTGAACCAATATCGATTTTCGACTTTACAGATATAAAGAGGAGGTGCCAGAAGTGATTTAGACTGTTTTTTTTTCTGCCTATTTGTTGATCTGTCTATCGAGCTACCCTCCGAAAGGACTGAACCGATTTCAATGAAACTTTACAGATATGAAAAGGACGTTGTCAGCAGTGATGTATGTTGCTGTTTTTCTATCTATCTGTCTGTCTGCATGGACTAATCTTCGAAATGGATGAAACGATGTCGATGAAACTTTAAACACATGTAGAAGAGGTTATGAGGAGTGATATAGGCTTTTTTTTCTGTTTATATGGGCTAATCTTTGAAACGACTGAATCAATTTCGACGCGAATTTACATACATAAAGAGGAGGTTGTCAAGAGTCATAAAAGCTACTTTTGTTAATAAAAATTGTATTTATTATTTATTTTCCAAGTTTACACGGACGAAGTCGCGAGTATATACTAGTATTTTAATAAAAAACAGATGAAGTAGTAATGCGGCCGGGGGACAAATATTAAGATATTATTGATCTCTATAACCTCTCCACATATTGAACTGCGGATGGCAACTGTGAAATATCAAATAGAAAAATATTTCTTGCCTTTAAAATGTCGATTCCCTGTCAAAAAATAGTTATGTACACTGAAAATTTTTTGCCTTCGATTCATTAGTTGCTCAAAAAGAATTTTTAAAAAATCCAGCGCCACATATTGTAAATTTAACAACGGCTGTGCTTTAACAGATATTTAAAATGACCCTTATTTAATTTTAAACATTTCTGGATATTTTTTTGACAAGAATTGCGTACCCTAACATTTTTGTCATTACTAATGTATGTGCCTATCGAATTCGCTATTTCATATTTTCTAGTGTATGCTATAGCCATAACTTTATTTTTGATAAAGTCTCTCAAAAAATCTAAGGGGGAAAATTTGGAAGACTTCCCAGGTCTATTTACTGGGACAACAAACATGCCGTTAAGGGCAACTCTGATTCATCGCGCAAAGTATGCTGGGACATCATCTTACTGAAACCACACTTCCTCTTTTTGTTGTCCATCGTGATTTAGAATTTAATATAACTCGTCCTAAAAAAATTGTTTGTAGCATCGGGACGATTTTCACATCGAGATCCAATACTAACTGTATATGGGAGGTACATCAAAGCCACCACACCTTGAAAAGTCAAGGAATTTCTTGTTGTATCTCTAAAGGTGTTGGTTCAAGTGCTTTTCTCTGGGAGTAAATAAGAGTCACTAGTTCAACTAAATACATATTGTAAATAACCGTTAACAAATCCCCCATCGACTAACAAAACTTATCATTCTCATTCTAGAAAGGCTGTTTGGTTCTTCTGAAGAGAGAAAAGAATTCAAGGCTTCTTTTACTCATATCCTTCAATAGGATGATTTAGGTTTATCTGTCGTGACTATTTTAATTTAAATAATGAAACAAATAGCTGTATAGACAAGCGACTAATACCGACAGGATAGACCTGGAATTGGCTACGTGAAGCCGAAGAGATGAGATTAAATATTGGAACTTACAAGCCTAACAAACGAGGCACTGGAATACAATAACGTCGAAAGAAATACGAGACTTATGCGCGACGAGAAATTGAGTATATTTTGCACCCCTTTTAAGTGTGCCACTAGAGGGTTAACAAAGAACCGACTATCTTGCACGGTGGGAGATGAGCAATTTTAATTGGATAGCGTATAAAGATGACCGCATCTTTCGTTATCTTGACCAGTGATCAATCAGCGATAATATTACAAAGAATAAAAGGGTTGCTTTGATTAAGCCGACAAAGGAGACGATTGATATTTATAGATTTTATAGATTTTGCTATTTACATTAACAACGCGGAGAACTGAAAATGGTTATAAATATGAGGAAAATAAAATGTTTGTTTGAATTTCGAACGTTGTTCTATGTGCATTTTGTATCGATTTTCCTTAAATTAAAAATCAGAACAGAATAAAATATTTCCTAGTCAAAATTAGTATAGATTGAAACATCACAAAAAATAATTTTTCTCAAAAAATCACTACTAGCTGCAAATGTTACCTAATTTTGAAAATATTGAGCATACAATTCCTGATGCAGAGCGATATAATAAGTACATTAATTGTATGAATTTAAAGTGCTTAGCACCGATTTTCGACACACACGAATCATTAACTAGTTGTCTGGAATTAATAAATGGATTTAAAAAAACTGCACCCAACATTACAACTACCATTTCTAAATTGGTTTTGGTTCGGGTTCTAATTTTTTTCTAGTAAAAAGATGTCCAGTACTATACCCTTCATCCCTCAATCGTTTGAATGCCATGTGATTTTGAATCGGCAAGATACCTAACCCTCATAACTGTGTACCTTCTCTACAATTACTTTTACATTCTTTCAATATTAATAATATTTCAATTTGATGATTGTAGTTCTGTTCAATGGTTTTAATTAATTGATACTGAAACTTAGATTTAACACCAATATCTCAAGTTGACACAGGCATTTCATAAATAATTATCAGATTTTTAGAGTCTGTAGTGCAAGGTTTTATTTCTTATTTTTTAAATAATCTTTACTAAACAATCAGTGAAGCAAACACAAAAGTTTTTAGCGTACGATAGTATTTTTTAACAGAAAGTCGAAACAAAAAAAAATAATACTATTCCACTTAATATTTCACAGTTATTATCGCCATTTAGTACGAGAATAGCAGCGAAATGCTAAAAATATCTTAAAATATGTCCCTTTACAGTCTTATTATTCCACCAGTCATTTATCAAACCATACTTCAAACCATTTTCCCGATATCGCCTTGTAATACTTTAAAATCCTCACACTACATGCTGCCTAATTTTTTATGTTGACCTTATTTCTTAAAATCGATCGTATATTCCACCATTGCTATTAAAAGTATATAGTCTAAGCCTCTTTATACGCAATAATATCGACAAGTATTTTCTTATGAAATGAGAATCCTGAAATTCAAAACCTTAAAATTGGTGTGATATTTTCCTAAAATTCTAGGGCTAGATTTAGAAAACTTTTATACCATTGCAAAGAGAATGTCTAGAGTTTTAAATCCATTTTCTTGCGATCTGTGAACTACGGCTCGCTTAACGGTTAAAATGATGGAAATAAAATAGCCTATATGTTGCAGAATTTTTTTTAATTTAAAATGATTTAAACCTGAAACGTATATTTTTTTTGATTTATAATTTTCGAGCATAATACAAAAGAGTTTAAAAACTTAACAAATATAACTCTTTATTTTTTATGGGATATACTATATTAAACCGTTAAAGTTTATTTTCTTAGATTGTAAAATGACTCTTAAAAGTATACAGATAATTCATTCAAATTGCTTTAAACCGAAATATCTTTTTATAAATCCTAAAATATTTTTCCTATACAAGAAAGTGTCTGTAAAAAATATTTTTCAATTAATATTTCTTGAAATTTTTGCAAATAAAATAGTAAAAGACTAAAAAAATATGCTTAAGAGTACTGAAATTCAAAGCCTTGAACTTGGTATGAAATTTTACGACAATTATAGGGATAAATTAAAATAAAATTAGTCTATTGCAAAGTTGATGTATAAAGTTGTTAAACGATGCTCTCTCGACTTTCTTACTATTTGTGAACTACCGCTTAGAGGTTAAAGTGATGGCACTAAATTGACATATGTTGTAGTTCAATGGAAAGTATATTAATTTAGAAAAAATAATTTAAACTTTAAAATATATTTTTTTATTTATAAATTTCGAAAATAATATAAAATAGTGCAAACTAAACTGTTAAAGTATAAGCCTAAAATATTTTCCCTGTATATTAAAGTTTCTACAAAAAATACTTTGCAACTTTCCTTCGAATTTTCAAAGAATTTAATTAATTCATTGTCGTCAAGATTTGAATCCACCAAACAGATTGTCATTACCAAACAACGAAAGACAAATAGTATTCCTTCAGACCTTAGAGAAAGTTTAATTATACTTGAACATGCCTTTTTCTTTCCCTTATTTTGTTAATTTCAATCAATTCATCGAAAAGGGATTGAACATGAATCAATTTTTTTAATTAAAAGAAACGCTTATACTATATACTTTCAATAACGATGCGTTAATTGGAGCGTCTAGAAGTTCTTTGAAACACTATTGTGTCAAAATAAACAAGAAAATTTAAAAAGCTCAGACAGTACTCAATATTCTTTACTATTTAAAATTTTATAAATGGGATGTATACAACTAGGTTATTTATATGTAAATGAAAGAAAGTTCACGCGACGAATTGATTCAGATATGTTACTATTACAATAAATATTCTGCAAAGTTGCTTACATAAATAATTAAAATATATAGTCATATTCTGAACCCAAAATACACATACATAGAAAGAAATTTCAAAATTTGTGGCTTATAAAGAAGAAGAACCAAAACTTAATTTTTACATAAAGCAAAATATCAAAAAATATTTGTACACTGTTAAAAATAATCCTAAATTTAATGTACGTTCCTTAATCAAATTTAATCCTTTTGGTCCTTAAATCGTGAATAAGTTACATGTACTTTAAAATTTAAGCTTTGTACATTAAATTTAATTAAATGTTACCTTAAATTTCAATAAAATAACTGAAACATACCAAATTTAATGTACTCGTATTATTTCTAGTTACATTAGATTTAATGTAAAAATTATTAAATTTAGGACATTAACATTAAATACATTTTATAATCGGTTTGTGAAATTTTCTTCCAGTGCATTACCTTAAAATTAATGTAAAGTTTTTTTACAGTATATATAATTAGCTTCTCGGTCATCTATGACAAGAAAAAACAGTTTTTGACGCTTCAGTTAATAAAAATAATAATTTCAAGTAATAAATAAAATTTTATATTGATATCCGTAAAAAAATTTGCAGCCAGATCCATAAGAAGGTTTAAAACTAACTACCATGAAAAATAGATCATCTAGTAGGCTAGTTTTGGTTTGCTTGTGTCTTATCAAATTTATATTACACATGTCAACAAATAAACGCTAATATAGGGATATCGATAAAGTCTTGAATTATGTAAGAGAAATAGTTGTATCCCGAAAAGAAATAAAATCTTTCATTTTTTCTGGTTTAGTATTAAAAGAAAAAAAAAATTTTACGCTTAAGATTTGAAACTTGCTTAACTTATGACTATTGTTGTCAGTTTAAGCCACCTGCTATCAATTTAGGACCGTTTTAAGGCTAAACCATATCAGTGAATTCGGGGGTTGATTTTTAACAAAGCAACGTAAAAGAGTTAAATTGTTACACTCAGATATTTAAGTATGATGTACGATGCCCACCATTTTAATCAAATTAAAATTAGCATTTTTTATCAAGGAAAATTTTATTTATACTATAAACTATTTTTTAACAACTAATAATCAGCTCAGATGAAATTATTATTAAAAAATAAAACTCCTCATTGTAGTAAAAAGTAAGATAACAATTCGTTTTGAGTGACAACAAGAAAAATTAAGTTTTTATGAAAAAATTTCTATACTTACCTCCCATTTGGAGGGCATAGAGCACGATTCTGACCTTGGTTTTTCACTATTTTTCCTCACTTTCCCTTAAAGCTTAAAAAATTAAGCGTCACTTCACAAAGCACTTTTATTTCAGTTAAACCACCGAGCTTACCTATTTATTTTGAATGAAACTAGTTAAAATATAATTAATGTAATATATTTCAATTATTTTTGCATACATTTTGGCAAACCAATTTAGAAAAATTTGTATTTGCAACGATAAATCGAAAATACGTCTCGAAAATGCCATTAACCGTCAGAGTATCTAAACTAAACCCCCAGATTCTTGAAAAAGGGCACAACGTTGCCAGATGTAAAATATTTTCGTGATATAAACTATAAAATTTGTCCATCTCAGTCAACAACATAGTCTAATTTTTTTAATGTTTAATAGAGTTTCTGGGTAAAAATAATCTTAACGACTCAAAATTTTTAATTGGTTTTGGTTAAGGTAATAATTCGGATTAGAGTAAATCTAGAAGTGGGTGCCATTTTGGTTTCGTTTCTTTTCATTTGTTTTTGATAATTTTCTTGATTTTTTCGATAAAAATAAGTGCAAATTTATGAATTTTCGTATAATACAGATGTTTCTATTAGTATTTACATTGTTTATCGGAAAAATCAAGAAAATTATCAAAACAAGCAAAACCAAAATAGCACCTACCTCTAAATTTACTCTAATCCGAATTATTATTTTAGTTAGTTCAGGTTCAGTGATTTTGATTAATTTCGAAAACAAAAACTAACCTGAACTAATCTAAATTGACCTAGATTTATACTTGAATGGTAAAAACTATAAAATTTATCCATTACAGTTAACAAGATAGTTTAATGTTTGTAATGTATAAAAAAGGGTAAAATTAATTTTAACCACCCAAAATTTTTGATCAGTTCTGGTTAGTACAGATTTAGCTTGGTTTTGGTTAGTTTAAAAAACTGAAACTAACCTACACTGAACTAGATTTAGTTATTAAACAATGTTATTGTCCAGCAGAGACCATGTAAAGGTGGGACAATCTCTGCCAGAAAAGGATACTGAGAAAGGTCATCAGTTTAGGTTAGTTCAAGGTAGTTTCAGTTTTTCGAATTAAACAAAACCAAGCTAAACCTATCTTAACCAGAACTGACCAAAAAGGGTTAATCAAAAAAAAACTAACTACAAAGAACTACCCAAAAATTTTGGGCGGTTAAAATTAATTTTATCCATTTACCATTACAAACATTAAACATGTAAGAAAAGAATATATGCGAATTTCAAGGAAATCGTATTTGCCATTTGGCAACAGTACCTATAGTAATAAGCACGCCATCTTTATGTGAACTATGCAAGCTATTACTTAGTGACGGGGGCCGTTTTGTTTTTATTTGTTCTGATCGGTTCCTTGAAAATTTTCCTGATTTTTGCAATTAAAAAAGTGCATATTTTTGAAATTTTATGTAATATCGAAGCTTCTATCAGTGTGGAATATGTGGTTGTAACAAAAGTTTAATAATTTCTTGAAAAAAATTCATCCTAAAGTGAAAAGGTATTTTCCCTCTTTTCTACAAAATTGAAGAAAAATTATAAAAAACCGGTATAAGCATCGAGTCCTATGACCTCGAAATAGGGGGTAAGTATCGAAATTTTTTCAAAAAAAAAGACCTTTTCCCAGTTTTCACTCAAAACGAATTGTTGCCAAAAGCAATATTACAAAAGGGTAAGTTATTAGCAGCGCTTTTTCGAGCATCTTTTATTGTTAATTGAAAGTAAAATCGTTTTTAAAAAGTAAAACTTGTAGTTGTTTTCAACGGTAAAATTACTGAGGCTTCAACAAACCTGTTTTTATTTAAAAAAAAATAGCAAAATACAAATTAAAGAATTTATCTTATTTCGTGTTTAAAATGATCTGTGCTAACCAAACTCGCTATATATTGCCTTGATGTATCTCAGACCATCGTGGGCTAAGAATATTTTTTGATATTTTTTTTTGGTCTCCGACTTATGTTGCAACGATCTTTACTGCTCGGCTACTTTACATTGAACAAAGATGTATCGTATCATATACGAGACAGGATTGGAAGTTCGCGGCCTATCCATGAAAACAAAAGTTAAAATTTATTTTATAGCAAATCCTTCCTTGAAAATCGAATTGCGCAATAGTTAACACCTAATTAAAATTCATTCGTTGCTTACTATTTGTATTTCATAATATACGAGGATACGACTTAACTTGAAACCATCTTCATTGTTTGGCTAATTTACATTAAATATTTTAAATTTAAATAGTTTAAAAAGCGAATTTATTTGATGTTAAACTGACAGCTCTAGTATACTTTGATAGCTATTTACCTGGTAGCTGGTGGTAATGAAATGAGAAAAGTAAATTTACCACTTAATTTTTAAGGGTGATTTACGTCTAAACCGTTGGGTTTAGCGATGTAAATAAAGAGCACCTTTTTTAAAGACCTGGCATCAGTCTTTCAGAAATTATGCCAAAAACTACTGTAGCTGTCAACACTAAAAAATTATGACAAAAAAACAATTTTCAATGTAGGTAAAGTGCCCTCTAGCGGCAAACAATCAATGTGAATTGTTACTAAAATGATGAAGCGCAGAAGACTTAGCCTATCTTTCAAATATTAGTCAAATCGGTTTTCCTGTAAGCGAGTAATTCAAAAAACAAAAAATAAAAACTTGAACTTGGACGGCTTGTAACTCGAAAACGAATGATATTTTGAAAAAAAATTATATGAAGCTCTACCCTTATTTTGTCAAGTAGAATCACCCCCTTAAGTTTCGTGATCGATTTTTGAATCACCCTATATATATATATATATATATATATATATATATATATATATATATATATATATATATATATATATATATATATATATATATATATATTGTATACACTTCATTTATTCAGTGTTAAGCTTAAAGCACTTTTTTAAACTGTTTTTAAAATTGTTACACAGCTTCCTCATTTGATGAATATTTCATTCCCTCGAGGAGTTTATTCAAAGCTGAGAAAATATTAAATTCCAAAGATGTCAAATCTGGAGAATAACAAGGGTTTGGTTGGTTCATTTTCTATTTATTTATTCTCGTCAGTAACGTAGTACGGTAGCAAGCTAGTTAATAATTTGGTCCTTTTCCAAAAAAAACTAACACCATCACGTTAATTATTGATAAAATCGTTGAAGCTGTTTTTGAGATAAGATAACTGAGTCCCTTGTTTGTTTAGATTGTTGTTTTGTTGCTGCAATATCGCGGTGTGAGTACATGATACGATAATATCTCAGTCTGAAAACTTCTGTGGATTGGCCTTTAATAACTCCAAACAAAAACGAAAGTGTACTTTTGTTCACCTGAAAATGTTGACTTTGTATAAGCGTTGTTCAGTGGCATGTGCTCTTCAATGAAATTTGCTATCTCCTTGGTTGACAATCTTCGGACTTCCAAATTTCACATTTTGTCGATCATCTTATTGGTGGCTTTAAAGCTTTAAGGACAGCATCGGTATTCATCTAACCATTTTTTGTAGTATGTGATGAAATAGGTGTTTCTAATAGACTCGCCTTATTTCCATGAGCTTTCTTAGCTATTAACTTCTTCTTATGAAGATATTGTTACGAGTTACTAATAAAAATTTTTAAAAATGGGAGTTTACTAAAAATTTTAATGTAGATGTATGTATATATGACCGTAGAACTCTTATTATGTAATAATATAATATAAAATAAGGTCTATTTTTAAATTTTCATCAATATTTCGCTGCTTCTTATAAACATAATTATCTGAGTCTATACGAAAAGCAAATGTACTTGTGAAATTATATCTCAATACCATTGTAGTTTCTATTCTAGAATTATATCCAGTACTGGCTTTATTTTTAGATTTTCCTTATTTTGTCCTACCTTACCTCTTTCTAAGGAACCTATTTCTGTATTTCCTATTCTGCTTTTCTGTTTTTCATTCAAGAACTATACTTCTGAGCCATGAGCTAAAGTTCTAACGGCTACTTAAAAACAGCTTGGTCTGTTTTAGGACTTCTCTTTTGCTAAAAATTATTTTTTATAGCGTGAAATAGTCTTTCTAGAGCTCCCATTTTTTCATCCATTTCTTGGCTCAATATTCAATTCGGCGATATTGTCAAACTCAGATATTTAAAGCCATCTATTTGTTCTAGAATTATTCTTCCTTGCTTTGTCTAATTTGTTCTATTGTCTGTCTTAACTAATAACTGTCGTTCAGATTATTATTCATTGTGTTCTTGTTTGTCTCCTTTCGTGATTTCTCTTATCTTACCGTTACGCGATTCTCAGTTTGTTTCTATACCGTTTACCAGATTTTCATTCATCCCTCATTTTGCTGTAATTTTTTATTTGTTCATCCGACCCACTCTATCATAGACCATCTCCAAGTCTATAAAATATAGATTTCTGATCTCCAGTTAGCTTGCTATCTTTGCCATTCCATATATTTCTCCTACCACCGTTAAAATGTTTTCTTCAATACGGGCCAACAAAAATTCGGCTGTTCACAGCAAACTTAAATATTTTATCTTCTAGATATTTCTATATTCGACGTTTTTCAGTTTATCGCGTACGATTCCTCTGTTCAATGTCTTTCTGTTCTTTTGTTTTTTTTTGTTTGTTGTTTTGATTGTCTCATTTTATCATCAACAGAAAGTGATCGCTGCTTATTTCAAATAATTTACTAACCATTACATCCATCAACTTTCTTCGATTTTTTTTTGCTTTCTAAAATGTGCGTATTTCTTTATATTGTGAATTGACAATTATCTCCACATTTTCCTTATTTCTTTTTGGTTCATATAGTATCACAAGCAGGTCTACTCCTTTTTATCTTCCTTTCTTTACATTTATCATTTTTTATTTTGTCTCCTTCTACTACCAGTACAACACAATCTCTTACGTGTTCTTCTTTGTTCATTTTTTGGTAAATCATACAGAATTCATCTGAAAACTTTTTAGTTCCCTTTTGTTTTTTATCTAATCCCCAAATAATCTAGGTTTGTCTTCTTTAATTCTCTACTTAGCACCTTCAGTCCATTTGCTAATTTTACTATCATTTTTCTTTCTCACTAATCGTATCTCCTTTATCTCATTTATCCCTTTCCCTTATTTCTTGTCGTTCTTCTTCCTAGGTTTGCTGTCTTCTTTTCTGTGGAGTCCGTCATTTTTATCGACATCGTTTTCATAGCTTTATTTCCCAATTATTTTTCCATATTATTTTCCTTGTTGAGCAATTTCTACTATTTTATTTTTATCTTCTAATTCATTGGCGCCTTCCCTATAGAAGCCTATATTTTACTCTTACTCCTTGTCATGCCATTGTCTTTGTAAACCACTATTTTCATGTAAGCTTTCCATCTCTATAATATATTTTCTTTTTTCTTTAATTTTTCCTACAATATCCAACTTTAAAAGAAAATATATCATTAGTGTCTAGTTTTCTCCTGAAATAAACAAATTGTTCCTGATTTTATCTCTCTCTTAATTATCCATTCTTGTGCTGAGTGCCTTGATTTCGGTTCCCAACTACAAATTCCCTTTTCATAGTATTTTCACTTCCACTTTATATTCCTACTTTTAGATCCTGTATTTCTTGCATCATAACTTTCATCATTCCCTGCGCTTCCCTTATGTTTTCCTTATCCTTCTCTCCAAACCCATTTCTTGACATTGCATGCATTCATCTACACATTTAGTATCCGCTGATTCATTCATAAATCTTCTTCACTTTCCTATTAAATAATCGTTGTCATGTTCTTCATTTAAGTTTCCATTATTATTCTTAATATAACCTGCTTCTAGAAATTTTCTCTTTCTCATGATGGGTTTTATATATACTAGCATGTTCTGCATTACCAGATCTCCACATTTCTCGTTTTGTGTATGCATTTTATGTTTCTTATTTTTAACTGCTAATGAACGATTGGTTTTTCCAATAATCATTTCACGGTACTCAGAAGAAACTTTGTAAACGTCTTCCTTGTTATCGGTAATTTTGAGTTTTGTTTTTGTTAAATGAGCTCGGAGTATATTTTCCTATTTGAATTTAATATTTTCTCTGAGGCTTCCTTAATGTACTGAATTGTGAAGAAAGGAATGTGTTTCTTGCAGTTCAGTGGTATTTGTTCTAAACTTAGTTATACCATCGCTTATTAACTTTAAGAAGACAACCATTCTGTTGTACATCAATTTAATATTTGCTACCTCTTTTTCCAGTGAATCTGCATTATTGCGTATAGATACTTCGCGATTGTAAAGTGCAGGGTAAAATTTCTCATTTTATTGCAACAGAATGATCAAAATGCTTTGTTTAAATATTGTTCCATGTATGTTGGCTTCCTGTACACCGAAGTTTTAATAATTTCATTGAACGGTTAACAATGACATCATGGTTAACTTATTGTTTCTTTGAAGGTCATAGACAACAATGTTTCTTGCGAAGTAGTAGATATCTGTTGGACTTTCATTGTCTTTATTTTTTGTTAAATATCACAATGATTCGGCTAGTAGTTTTCTCCACCCGTTTTCAAGTGAAATTGAAACTGAAACTGAAACTGAAGCTACATAACTATTTATAATAAAAGTAAATGCAGTGGAGTGTGACTGATATGGGTGCAGTCATGTCTGCTATGGCAAAATCCCATTTTTTATGCTGCATTTCGTTTTAGTTTACTATTTTTAAGAAGTGTTTTCCACACTTCCCTTAAATCTAAAGATGGTTTACTATAACAACTCGGGTTCTGATGTACAACCGCGGCTTCTTTGAATATCCGTTTTCTCCAATGTTGTTCTCGGTGTAGTATTTTAGCTTCAGACCATTTTATGTGGTGTCCATGAGTCCAGGCATGGTTGGCGGCACCAAATTTTTCTGTTTCTCTTCGAGATGTGCATTTTTGGTGTTTTTTGATCTTTACGTCAAGAGGTCTCTTTGTTTCGCCAACGTAGAAATTGCCACATTCACATGGTATCTGATATACGCAGTTCTTCGTGTCCCTTTGAGTTGTTGATTTGACCCTAATGAGCCAACTTCTCAAAGAGTTATTTGAATTGAAAACAACGTTGATTTTATATCGTTTTTCTATCCTTCTAACTTTTTCGGAAATGCCTTTAATATAGGGGATGTTCAGTACTGGTTTTCGTTCATCATTCGTTGTCGATATTGTCCTATTTCTGCGTTGTTCTCGAAATCTATCCACTATCTCTTTTATGAAGTTCTTGTTGAAGTTGTAGAAAGTTAAGGCTCTATCTACGAGATTTCTTATAATTCCTTATTTGGTGTGGTTGGTGTGATTAGATGAATAATTAAGGTATTGTCTTGTGTGCGTGGTTTTCTGTAAACCGAAGTTCGAATTTTTCTGCCATTTCTTTCAACCAAGACATCTAAGAATGGTAATTTATTTTCTACTTCTTTCTCCATGGTGAGTTTAATAGTTGGGCTGATATTGTTAAGATAAAAAGGAAGTTTCGAAGTTCTTCGTCGTTTCCACTTCAAAATTTTAAAAGTATCGTTTACGTATCTGAGCCATAACTTTAGTTTTTTAGTTGTGGATTCAATTGCAAACGTCTCGAACCATTCCATGAAAATATTTGCTACCACCGTTGATGGTGAATATCCCATCGGTAGTCCATCATCCTGGATGCAGAATTGTTCCATTTCTTGAAAATAGGAATTAGTCAAACAACTTTCCAACAAGTCTATAATGGCGTACGGTAGTAAAGATGTTCTTTCTGCTAAGGTCTGGTCTTCTTCAAGTTTGTTTCTTATAATTTTTAGTTACTCCTTAACTGGAACGTTGGTGTATAGACATTCCACGTCAAAACTAATAAAATGATCTTCCGGTTGTACTTCTATTCCACGTATAATTTCTACGAAATGTTGCGAGTTCTTAACCCAGGACGATGTATTTCCTTGTAATGGTCTCAGAAGTGGAGGGAGAAATTTGGCAAGTTCAGAATAAGATAAAGATGTGGGGTTTTGCTATGGTGCGGCGTCAACTGAGTCCGGATCCTCTCAGGAATATACCGTTCATGTTTCTTAAAAACGCTATAAATTCTTCCTTCAATTGCAGATGTGAGATCTTAAGCAAGAGATATATGATTTTGTTGCATACATGAGAATTAGTTAGGTCTAAAATGTTAATCTATGTCGAATATGAAACACCCTGTACTTTTAACGTAAAAATTAAATTCATATTGACCACACTAAAATTTTTAAAAACTCATACAATATTTTTTTATTTTTATCCAAGAAAAAGTCTCCTTAGATAATAAAACAAAAGTAAATAACTAAAAACAGCATTTTAAGGGAATTTTCTTCGCAAAAGAGAAAAATCAAAAAATCACGCTTTTCTCTTTAAGGGATCGCAGCAACCAAATTGATTTTTGCTGACGGGGATGTCGTCGAAGTGTTTTTCCATGTTAAAAGCTATAGTTAAAAGTCAAGATTCAATGATCTCATCAAGGAATTTTCCCTAGGCATTCTCAGAGATAAATTTTTAAACTTTACTGCTAAAAGGCTCCTTAATTAAATCTAGGGTAATGTAGCGCCGTACTTGTACCTTATTAGAAAGAACTGGTTTCACTTAATTAAACGTAACTTTTCTTAAATCATGACATAATACTTCATAGATTTCTTAATAAAGCTGCAAAACTTCAATTTATTTAGAATTAATTAGGGCAGGTATTCAAAAAATGGAAAATTGAAAATATGAAAAGACTACATTTTTTCATATTATGTATCTTATTCATAATATGTATATTATTAATATAATCTACATATTGGCATATTAATAGTAAGTTATTTAAAATAGTTGAATAAGAAAGTAATTGAAATTTAGTCTAAAATTAATCGATTCAAAACTGTAACCTATGTTATCTTGTACCGAAGTATTTTTATATTGAAATCCAGCTAACTGAAGAAGTTTTGAAAAGCCTTTTGCATTGTCTTACTGAGGCAGAATATTAAGTAATATATGCTCAGAAATGTTGTATTTATTATTTAGTTTTTTAATGAAACGAAGTAAATTTTTCATTTGAAAAAATATCGGTCATATCTGTCACCAAAAGCAATACCAGCAAAAAACTATTAATCAGAAATGGGATAGATATATCATAACTAATCTAAATAACATTTTAATTATTTATTTAATATCGGTTCGATCTGGAAATCCTAAAGACCTTCGTGTGAAGCAAAATTTACTAATATTTCAAATAAGATAACAATAAAACGGGTGACATACTTTTAATAATAAACTTTTTAGTGCTCAGTTTTAGCATGGCATTATAAAGAGTGTCTCAACAATCAGTATAATAGAGTTCAATATTTATTCTCTTTTAACCACCTCATGTAATCGCAACTTATATACATCCCCGGTAGCATAAGTTTATCAAAAACTCATTCTCCTAGTATGTAATATAAGCGTATTTTAAGTGTTCTTGTGTCAGTATACAATTTTCATTTAATAATTTAACTGAACCTATCACAATGGGTCTTAAATGTATGTCCATCTGTTAAGATATTGTCGGCTTTTATTAATTATACTGGACAACAGCCAAAATTTATCTAAAGTAAAATGAACTAAAGACTACCATTTTGGTGTGCTAAAACCGCCACTTCATGTCTTCCTATATATTAACAATGTATCCGCAAGAATGCACGTGGTATATTTGTATTTTTATAACAGTAGAGGGCTGTGACGTCGCCTAATATACGTTTTCCCCAAGTTAAGGAAATTTTGTTCAACTTGGCAATACCGCATGGGGGATCTCCAGAGATTACCCCTAATATACGAAGACATAACCCTCCAGGGCTTAAAATAAGAGAAGCCGTTTAAACCTCCCGTAAATCAACATTTATGTCTGCTTTGGATTGAACAACCCCTGTATACAAGCAGATGACAACGCCACTATTGCGAATATTATGGAATTGAATAGAAAATTCTCAAATACTCTCTAAAAATGAAGAAGCCGTATTTAGGCATATAAGAAGCTACAAAGCGGAGAAGTTAGTCAGTTGAAGTTAGTGAGTCGAATCGAATGGAATTGTAAGATGTCTCGAAACTGTGTAGACAATCCAGATGATTTCTGATATGTTTGTGGTGAGATAACTTTTGCATCTCAAAAGTGGTCTATTACCCCAATGATAAAAAAGGCATATTAGCTTTATTTGGTGGCAATATTGGGCCACATAACTGCTAGCATGCATGTGATTCAAGCCTGAGAAACTGAATAAATAGTATAAGACTATCTATGCGGTTTGCAGTTCCAATGATCTGGAGAGAGCCTTCAAAGCATGTTAATGATTAATATTTCTGCATCATTTCTCGTATTGTGCAAGACGCAGGTATATCTCAAAAAGAAAAAGTTAGGTATTAACTATCCAAATATGCCATCTGCCATAAGACCTGTGCCTCTTAGTCACGAACTTCGTATTCCTGAACTCCCAGAAATATTCATTTAGAAATCAGATAATAACGATGCAACGATTTCTCAAGAAGAAGATATGCTATCAACATCAAGAGATCCTGATTTCACACCCAGCACATTATACCGCCAACCGTACAAAATAACCCAATCAGAATTGAACGAACTTGTGAGAGACTTTGAACTTCGACAAAATAAAGCAGATTTACTAGGATCAAGATTGCAACAGTGGAGATTATTAGAAGACGATGATTCAGTACGTGCTTTCGTAAACGTCATAAAGGCCTAGTACCATTTTTTAATATGGAAAAGAACTTGGTTTTCTGCAATAACATTAGCGGTTTATTGACGGCTTTAAATATAAAGTACAAGCCAGAGGAATAGAGATTGTTTATAAACAGTTTAACACTGAGTTTAAAAGCAAAACTATTGCATATGGGAATTATTTTACCGTCTATTTCTATTGGATATGCAGTTCACATGAAAGAATCATAAGACAATATGAAATATGTATTGACAAGTATAAAATACGATAAGCATCAATGGCAGATCTGTGATGACTTAAAGATGATTGCACTTTTATTTGGATTGCAGCTAGGCTACATCAACACATGCCATTGATTGACCCCAAAAACATTTTGTTGACACCACTGCATATCAAATTGGACCTAATGGAAAACTTTGTTAAGGTACTGAATACAGATGGGCCAGCTTTTCAGTACCTGCGTCTGATATTTCTAAGGCCAAAAGAAGCAAAAATTAAAGAAGGTATTTTGGTTGGGCCACAGATTCGAAATATTCTAAATGACCAACATTTTGACAGCATCAGATATTAAAAAGAATGCTTGAAGTGACTTTCGTTTCGTAATCACCAATTTCTTCGGAAATAAAAAAGTTGACAATTACGTTACTCTTGTTGAAAATATGCTGTTATTGTATCAAAAAATTGGTTGCAGTATATATCTAAAGATTCATTTCCTACCTTCACATCTGAACTTTTTATTGACAGCTACGAATCTGTAAATAATGAACATAGCTAGTGCTTCCATCAGGATATATCAACAATGGAGAAATGATACCAGGGAAAGTGAAATGCTTCCATACTTGTTGGACTCTTGTTAGAGATGTTCCAGAAATAATAGAAAAGCAAAAAACATGATATTTAGTGTCTTTATAGGTGTAAAAGTATATATATTTTTATTATTTTATTAAAAATAAAATAAAAAAAACTTGTTCTTGAATATTGCAACTAAGTTTTTAATTTCTTTGTCATTTTTGTGTTCAGCGCCCCAAAATTAACAAAAAAATGTACTTTTCATACAAGATACAAAAAATAAAATAAAATTTGTTGTATAGTGTTAGTTGTGGAGAATCGACTAAATCAGAATATTGAAAGAAAAACTTAAACCTGTGACACAGCAGAATTTTTGAGATTAAATTTTTCAGCCAAAGCGGGTGTTAGGATTTTGTCCCTTTATAAGCAAAGCTATAGATACTTATATGTACTAGTAAAACTGACACTAGCCACAATCTTCGACCTTATTTTCGTCTATTAATTTTTTTTAAACATTGAAATAAAAACTAACCGCCAAATATACCAATATGGTCTAACTTTAAAGTCAGTTATTATAGATGGATTAAATTGGCAAATATAACATAAGTAAGGCAAGTTTTGAACCTTAAAAATGAAAGAATATAAAATTGTTTGTATTCAGTAATGATTAATCAAAATTAAGAAAATTTTGTTTATTGTCGGACAATTATCCCTCTCACCGATTCTTAGGATTTTCCTGTACATTCATTTAGTCGTTGACTAACTACCATAGTAACTGGATTGAGTCTAAGTCCTAAACCTTCTGAGTGCACCTGACTATAAAAGTTTTTGCACCTATCAAATGTGCTAAATCAAAAGCATAGAAATGTATCAAACACTTCACTTCTATTAAGGATTTAGTTAATCTTTTGTTTGTTCTTTTGCTTTTTGGAAATTTCTAGAAGCGACAAAGAAAATTTTGGGCCCAGGTTTGATTGAAATAAATGGCAGGAGCTCAGTAAACAGTTTTTTGTTGTTTTGTTTTTGTCTTAATTATCAGCTGAAACCACAATTTAGTGTGTTAAAGCATCATTAGTCAGTTTTTTGAAATAAAGAGTGTAATTGTATTATTTTCGAGTTAACTAAGCTCTACTGAAAGTTATCACTCCAAAATGGTCAATTCACCAATGCATTTTAATACTTGGCACACCTTAAGAGGCAAATAGGTATGTGCTACATAAATTTTTCGTTAAACCTGGGCTTTGTATTCCTTTCAAATGATTGTATTTCTATACCAGAGCCAAGCATATAACACAAAATGGCACATATAGAAACCACCGGCTACCGGATTACTGAAAATGCTTGGACTTAGTGATAAGACTTGGCACACCATAAGAGGTAAATAGGTATGTGCTACATAAATTTTTCGTTAAACCTGTGCCTTGTCTTCCTTTCAAATGATTGTATTTCTATATCACAGCCAAGCATATAACACAAAATGGCACGTATAGAAACCACCGGCTACCGGATTACTGAAAATGATTGGACTTAGTGATAAGACTGCCTTTCAGGTATCAGATCTACATAATAAACTGTGTTATTACCGATTTTACGTATATTTTGATTTTCCATCTGCAATTGGGAACTTAGAAATCTTTTTTGTGTAATTGCAGGACACTTTTTATTTTATTTTGTTTACAATAACTTGTAAACCGAAGTTATCTCTACCCAAGGTAATTTAGAACATCACTTCACATGTTTGCAGTCCAACACTTCTAATTAGGTTTAAAGGAACATAAGTTCATCATGATTTGGCCTACTTTATATTATATTCGTTCATAACACAAACGTTTTAAGACAAAAGTAAAGTTAAATGGCGCACACTGCGAACATATCTGCTCAAATTCTCCTCCCTAGAGCAGACTTTATACAACAGAAATATACTTTTCTTTGACGTTGTAGTCTCTAAGAAGTATGTACCAACACTTATATTTACTTTTTTGTAGTATTCTTTAGTACAGTTATTAAATTAATTTTAACTGAAATATTTTTTTTATATATTGTGTTACACGTTATTATATACCGAATTAATTTAAAATTTATTTTGGAGGAATAATATTTTGCCTATTTATTAATTAATATAAATACATATTTCTTTACGTATATAAACCATAAAGAAAAATGTATAATTAAATGTTAAAAAATTAGAAAAAATAACTGGACCAGCAGAAAATCGAACCCGGTGCATTCTAGAACTCTGTCACCAAGCCAATCTACGGTATCGTACCGAAATATATTTCTGCTATACAAAGTTTCCCCAGAGAGAGGCGTTTGTGTAATCAAGTTCGAATTCAGAGAGGCGGTGGGAACGATCGCTTCCCTCAAGAGCTTGGAATTTAGAAAAATAGACTCACTCCTCCCCGCCGACACCTCCTTTTACCTTGCCATACTGTGTTATCGCCTCCCCCCCCCCTCAAGAGCAAGCTCCCGAATTCAGAAAAATAGACGTACCCCTAATCGATAGCTCGTTTTCGCTAACTATACTGTGTGATCGCCATAACTGTTTGTTATATTAGGAATGTGAATGTGGCTAGCCCTTCCCCCTCTCCGGCGACAACTTACTTTCGCCTGCCATACTGTAGCCTTGTGATATCACCCCCCTCCCACCAAAAAAATGGGAGGATGTATTCGACCCTCTTTTTCATTTTCATATAGGGGTTATGTGGTTCTATGATGCACCAATTAGAAAGAGAAGAGAATACGGCTTACATCTTTTTTTCTCTCACATTTTGCAAACAGGCCGTATCGGAGTCTTGCAATCTAGTATTTTTTAAATCTATGAAGTCACTCTGGTGATCGAGATCAGCGTACTGACTAGGTGATGAAGCTATTCGTTATTGCGTACTGCGAGAATGATGTCAAATTGGTATATTAGCTTTGAGAATTCCTGTTTCCTGTCATAATTATAATCACCGCTGCTTCTTACCAAAAAAAACCTAGGAACTGATGGCGCTGTGAATGTAAAACCCCCCTTATCTCCGGAAAGCTGTCCTAGGGACTACTCTAAAAAGAAAAGTGATAAATAAAGAAAAATGGCTACGCTGAGTTTAGTTGACGGCTAGTAGCCATACCAGCAAGTAAAAACGCCAAGCTAACCCCTATGCCGGAGAATAGAAGTGGGTTATTAAAGGCAACACTGCATGTCTAACTAGCTTTGAGAATTGATGTTTCCTGTCATCATTAATATCATCGCTGCTTCTTACCAAAAAAAACCTAGGAACTGATGGCGCTGTGAATGTAAAACCGCCCTAATCTCCGGGAAGCTATCCTAGAGACTACTCTAAAAGAAAAAGTGATAAATAAAAAAATGGCTATGCTGAGTTCAGTTGACGGTTAGTAGCCGTACCAGCAAGTAAAAATGCCAAGCCAACCCTTATGCCGGAGAATAGAAGTGGGTTATTAAGGGCAACACTGCATCTCTAACTAGGTTCAATCCGGAAACTCTCCGCGATATCAGATGAAACTAGCTTTCAACTTTACTTCTATAGATAAGCAAGTACAAAAAAAATATCTGCAGTTGAGCATGTGGATCAAATAAAACTCGTAAACACATAGTAATAATAAAAATATTTAATTGAATAGGTTTCGTTGCCTTGTACAAAGCTAAATATGCTAAAAACAAAATTATTAAGTTTAAATAATCTCACAGTTCTACAAAATTTTCTTCTTGAAAAAAAATTACAAGTTAATTTCCAGTTGAAAAAATGGTAAAAATCAATTAAAACAATGAACAAGAACAGTTGAAAGATACCGGTAGAAAAAAAACATTAGAAGGACCGGTAGGAAAAACTTGTAGGAATGCCAGCAATAAGGACTCTACAAAAAAAGGAGCATTTAAGAGTACCTCAAAAAATTAGATCAAAAAGCAAATTAATTTATTCACCATCCTTCGTTGAAATATCGAGAAATATTTAATTTAAAATATTAAGCTTCATACATATAAAAAAATATCCAAGGTGATCTTTAAGTTATATTAATATAAGAAAATGAAATATTAATCAATAACTAATTAGTGATAATTTAACAAATAATTAATTTAAAGTAATAAACTAGTTTAACTGATAAATAAAAGTAAAAATATATGAACGTACAACAAGAATACAGTCTGACTCCCGGTAATCACCAATAATTAGTTTAATATAATATAAAACAATACATTTACTTTACAAAATATTTAACTACTCAACTAAATTAACCATCACATGACTGGAAATAATTATATTGTAAATTAGATAATAATTAGGATTTAAGACCACCCGATGATACTACAAGCTTAGTTTTATTAACATTAATTACTATTAAACGGATCAGTTTAAACTGGGCAAAAATAAACGCAATTTTAATTAAGTTCCAAGGCAAAAATGATAAATCAAATATAATCAAAATAAAATCACAATATTCACCATAATACTATGTGAAAAGACAAGATATATATTTTGGCATTAATTTTTAAATAAAATAAAAATAAATTACTTTCTTGCTGATAATTTTTTAAGCTTTAACTTAGTTTGGTCAGTCCCAAGTACCGAAACATTGAAACCGGATACAAAAAAAAACTGGAGTATTTATAGTTTTTTTCCACCAAGAAACTGAATACAAAACTACCTTAAAATATATAAGATAAAATAATTATTCCACCCTCGGAGTGCTATTGAACGTACAATGCTTCCAAGATACCAAGGTGGAAGAGAATTGGTCGATATTGGTAAGCAGCTCGATCAACAAATAATAAACTTACATTCTTATTTCCACAGGTTGGCAGACTCTTCGACACTACATAGAGCAATATGCGAAGCAGGCGATTCAATGCCGCTACAGTTAAGGGAACGGGATATTGCTTCTCACCACCGAATAGACCAAGAGAAGTTACAAGCCTGGCTACAGAAACCACTTCATGAACGGCTTCCAAATGAGGTCATCCAAGACAATGTCGACAACTCAGCGTCGAACTACTGGTTGATTTTAGGACAGAAGTTTACTGAAACGGAGGGCTTCTTGTTAGCTATCAAAGACCAGGTTATTCCGACAAAGAACTATCGGAAGTTCATCATCATGAATCCCTCAATAAAAAATGACCAATGTAGATATGGCTGTCCAACATCAGAGACAATCCAGCACATAACTGGAGGATGCCAAGCGTTTGCCACAACCGAGAATAAGGAAAGATACAACTCAGCCACTAAGGTACTCCACCCAAAGTTAACAGATAAGTTAAACCGATTGCTGATAGGAAAAGTGCCTTACTACAGATTTAATACGGAACCTATTCTTGAAAATAACGAGTTCAAGTTATATTGGGACCGTAAGGTTCTGATAAATCAAACAGTTGCTCATAAGAGGCCGGACATTATACCAACAGATAAAATTTCTTGGCGCACTATACTGATTGACATTGCAATACCTAACAACAAGAACCTAAGACTAAATACAATGAAAAGATCGCCAAATACAGAGGTCTGAAGGTGCAAATCCATAGTGGGCAATGAACACGGTCCACACTATTCCCATAATACTCTCAACAACTGAAGTGATACCAAAGCACCCTCTACAGAACATCAAAGGACTGGGCCTTAGTGAGCATATGTATAAACTGATTCAGAAAGCAGTTCTCCTTGCAACCGGACCGTCCGAAAGTTTGTAGGAAGTACAAAAGACCACGCCAACTAGGACCTGATAGCATGGGAAGGGTCTCCACTGAGCTTCATACTTTTGGTGTATTTGTATACCTGGTATGAGTCAATAATCCCTGGAGGAAGTGCGAATCAGTTTGACTCGTAAATCTGATAAGTTTCAAGGCAAAAATAATAAATTAAATATAATCCAAGTAAAAACACAATATTCACCATAATACTATGTGAAAAAACATACATATAGATATTTTGGCATTAACTTTATAATTAAATAAAAATAAGTGAATTTATTGCTGACAATTTTTTAAACTTTAACTTAGTTTGGTCAGGTACCTAAATATTGAAATCAAATAAAAAAATTAAACTGGGGTGAAACTGAAAGTCATCGAGCCAACAGACGTATCACGACGCTCTATAATTTTCTTTTCGCCAAGAAATTGAATACAAAAATACCTTAAAATGTATAAGATAAAATAATGATTCAATAAATTTGGGGATATCGTGACACATCCTGAGAGCAAATACGTTACAAAATATATTAAATTTTACAATAAGCAGCAAAGTTACACTCAAGATTAACTCTTACTGATATAAAAGGAATAATTAAAGCATTTACAACATAACAGCTCGCGAAAACTAAGATTATTCAAGAAAAATTATTTAATGCTCATGAAAAGTAGTTACAAACGGCCTTAAAACCCAATACAAAACTTAATAATAGACTAATGTATTAAATTTAGGTAATAATGATATTTAAAACAGTATACCATAATCAGATTCAAATTAGAAATTAAACTCACACGGTAAAAATTAATTTTCTGCTTAACTCTTAATAAATCAAAAATCTATGAAAGATTGTTTTAATAAATTGTAATTAATGGGTCTTACTAGAATGATTATGGTTAAGATATTGTCCAGTATGTGTTAGCTTCCTGGACAATAGCTCAACCATAGTTCTAATCATTCTGTTGTAACAAAACGGGGAATTATACGCAACCTCTATAATCACGCTATATCTACATGCAATAATTCCGATTTATTGAAAAAAGAGGTGGTAAATATTAAATCTGATTTACAACAGAATGATTACCCTTTAAAATTAATTGTAGATGTTATAAATAATTAAAGATAACGTAGTAAAACTCGATTTTTACTTCAAAATTCCACTTTAATTGAAACTTGAATAAAAAGATATTCAATATGTTTCGCTACACGATACCTATATCAAAAACCGTGTAGCGAAACATGTTGAATATCTTTTTATTCAAGTTTCAATTAAAGTGGAATTTTTAAGTACAAATCAAGTTTTACTACGTTATCTTTAATGATATGGAGTTCCAGAGTGTATCGGCAAATTCAATTCAATTGTTATCAATAATTTTAGAACAACGACCACTGGACAGCAAGACACACATTTCTTCTTCACAACTCCATACATTGAGGGAACCTCGGAGAAAATAAGACGAATTACTAGCAGTTATAACATAGACAACAGCGTTTAAATCAGGAAATACACATAGAACTCATTTAACAAAAACAAAACCATATACTACCGATAAGAAAAAATGTGTTCAATGTAAATGTGGTGAAATGTTTATTGGAGAAACCAAGCGACTACTGGAAGTTAAAATTAAGGAACATAAAAATCACACACAAAAAGGGGAAACCTCGGAGTCAGGTATTGCAGAACACGCCTGGGGTAAACAACACCATAAAAATGGTCTGCAGCTGCGGCAGTATATATATATATATATATATATATATATATATATATATATATATATATATATATATATATATATATATATATATTTATATATATATATATATATATATATATATGGAACCTAACATGAAAAAAAGAAAATTTATATAAGCAGCTTACATAAAAAATAATAATCGAATCTTCATTAAACCCAGTGTTGAGATTCCTAATCTTTGGCAATCGTGAGGTATGTACAGTGAAGCGAAACTTTGTGCTTTACTGGACTCAGTACTTATATAAGTTCGTAGCCATAAGATAAAACATTCAGTTTATACTTCATAATGATTAGAGATACAACATACAAAATATACAAAAATAAAGACAATGCAAGTCCAATAACAACGTTTTAGTGAATCTTCAACATTGTCTATAACCTTCAAACAAAATAATTAACGTTAAAAACCTGACTTACATGTTTGAAGTAATAGTAATGAAAATAAAATAAAAACATTATTGCAAAGTACTATTTTTTTTTATTTCTGACATATAGGGACATAACAGTAAATTTTATTACAAGCTAGTTATTTAGAATTTACAGATCCGGTCACTTTGAATTTACCCTTGGTTCGTTCACCATTGATTTGTTCTAATAAAAAAGCTCTTTGTTTAACCTTTAGGACGATAAGTTCGAGCAGAATTCTTGTTTAAATTGGAAATGAAGCAATATAAAATTGTATAGCCTAAAGTTATTTGGGATAATCCGCAATAAACGTGACATCAATGTGGAGGTAGCGGTATTCTAACACCATTTTAAGTTAAATATCGACAAATAAAAAAAAAACATTAATTTAATAATGGTATTTTTAACTTGGAAGATAAGCTAAATGAATCAATTTTAATTTCACACAGCACCTAATTCTGTAACACGTTTTAAATGCATTATACTTATATAAACTTATTTATCACCAACGTACTTAACAAGATTTAGTTTTTTTGCTTAATAATGTAAATTGGCCAGATTAGATTAACGCTTGTTTCGAAAAACTAGTTGAATTGTTCTTAATTTAATCCGTCAGTTTATACAGGCATACGTTGTAAAGATTTTATGCTTATAGAATCTTCTACTAAGGAATAATTTCACATCTTGGTCTGGTTCTTCTTGTGAAGCCCTCTGGAAATTTAAAATTAATAAAAACATATAAAAAACGAGTTGTGGGTACTCACAAGTTGACTTGAAAATTCTAATTATGTACTAAACTAGATATATTTGTTGGATAAATTTACTTTAATGTCTTATTACAACTGAAGTTACCTATTGTAACGAAGTTACTATATTTTTGGGCATGAGTATGTTCGCCGGGATTTAATTTATTTTTTTTGCATCCGAAAAACCTCATTCTTGCGGCAAAAGAATGCCTCAAGTTTCAATATTACCGGTATATAATTAGATTTACCGCGCTATGCCGGGAAATATGATTTTCCGATGATTTTCAAAGCGTCCGACCATAGTAATCGCGCGCCGCATACAGCGGTATTGTATGCGCGATCACCGTACACCGTCACTCGTCAGCGTAGTGGAAGCTCGGGCCGTCTATTTAAGTTCGAGCAGACCATTATTTCGCGGAGAACTGCACGTTCTCCACCCGGGTCAACAGTCCAAACGGACTGGACTGGGTCGCCTGCTGGACCGCGCCTTCCTGGTCTAGCAATGTAGGTGAGGCTAGGCTTGTGTGTATATGGTGTTTTAACATACACTTCTTTCCTTACGTCCTACCCCGCTAATGGCCAGCATTGCCTAGGACTCTTGTAAGAACGGGCAATGTTGTGTCATCCTACCGTCACTGCTGAGGATCCTTATAAGAACGGGCAGTGTCCGTTCCTTTCCTAATTTCCTACCGCTATTGGTCGACATTGTCGAGGACCCTAATAAGAACAGGCAATGTCGTTCCATCTTGCTGACGTTGTCGAGGACCCTTATAAGAACGGGCAGCGTCAGTTCCTTTCTTTCCTTCCTACCATCACCTATACACACACGCACTGAATGCCGTAAGTTTAGTTTTGTTTCCGTATTGACCAGGAATGTATTTTACCGCCAGGTGCCCTCCGATGTCCGTTGATAAGGACGCTTAACAACTGTCGCTCCGACGCCTATCGCCGCCGCCACGTGTAGAGATCGCCGCCGTGTAGAGACGCCGCTTACCGCCGATCAATGCCGGGTTATTGTTACATACCGTGTATACCGCCGTCAGTCGAATATTAGATAAGAAACGCGATAATTTGCCTACCAGCCGTCGTGAATAGCGTAGCGTGTTTATATTATTGTCCATCTTAGATTGTAAGTTAGTTTTAGGCCATGTCTTTTTATAGAAGAATGAAATACATGATACAGGATGTTTTAAAACCGTTTGTTTCATTATCTAGTCCCATTTTTACCATTACATGTAATAATTGGCAGCCGGCAGCCAGCACTAATACGCACAATTGACCTCTGGCTTGCCGTTTCTCCACTATAACAAACTGCCCGGTGCATTAGTGGGCCATCGACCACATGAATCCCGAGGGTGGCGCCCGAGAACCGACCACCGAGTGGATGTTTTTATCTTCAGGCAGTCAAACCGTTGAACAGTTCAGAGAGCAGAGATATCCCGATTTTTAGTAGATACCGTCAAACCGATACCCTTACGCTGATCATTTGACCGATGACTGTCTGTATGAGAAATATCCACTGACCGATGTTCCGCTGCCGTAAACAGAGTAGATCCGTAGAGCACGACCTGCTCCCCCCTCTAAGAAATACGCGTGTCACTATCGACATTGTGCTACCATCATTTGATTATATACATATTGGAAAATACACGTCTAGCGGATTTTCTAAACAAAAACCTTCACTTTGATGGAAATTATTTTGTATTATCAACGAAAACATGATAGCTCAGATTCCAATCTCCACTAGACCATAAACATTTTTTGGACAAATTATATCCACTAAACTTTATTAATCGTATTCCTAAATCTTTATATAAGGAATGGTGTTTCTAAAAAAATTAAACAAGATATGGAAAATATAGTGTACAAACAGGACAACCAAAGAATTGCTGCAGTAAAAGAGTCTCCCAACTCTATAATACCAAAAAGAAAGTCTTAAAGAAAAGGTGCTGATATAATAAATAATATCCCAAACCTAGCGAAAATAAAATGCAGGAAAAAATCATGAATGAATAGAAAGATGCAAAAAATAAGGCACAAGGTATATAATATACTCTGGAATATTATATCATTGAAGAAAAAACTACCCGCACCAAGAAATGAAAGAGGCTGCTGGATTACATAAAAATAAAATTTCAGGTAAACTTGCTGATGCAAATATTAAAAATCTTTTATACATGGGAAATCACATAGTTCTTGAGATATTCAAGAATGTGTCATAATGGATAAAGTAAAAAGAGCATCACCTACAACCCAAAACAAAAGCAACTAATCCAAATGGACACCATGACAAATTTTAAGAAATATTATAGGAAAAGAACAAAAATAAATTATGTATTCTGTTCAATGTCATATATGAGAACAAGAGTAACGTTTGTTAGGATACCGAATAAAGTTAATTCTATGCAGTACAATTAGTCTATTAAGACATGTTTAACAATCTTTTTTAATTTAATAAATGACACAATTTATCGGAAAATTAACGAAATATTATCAATACTCAGTTCTGATTTCGTAATCGGCTGCGTTTTTTTAGTGTTCATGTACAAATAGAAAGATCTAGAGATATGAATTTTGACGTCAATTTGTGATTTTTGATCGAGACCAAGTCTATATTAATAGCAAAAAGCAACTCTAAAAATCACAAAAAAAGAGGTAAAAATAAGAAGGGAATTAGACAGGGCTGCATTGATTATCTTTAACCTATGTTCGAAAGAGACCTTTATAGAAGCTCTAAATAAAATTGTTATCCGATGAAATTGTCATCATGGTGAATATTAAACTACACAAAAAAGATCGAAATTTTTTTGCGGGGACCTGACCCACTTTACTATCTGTAATCGATCATGTTGAAACCGACTCCGAAGTTTAGATAATCCCATCAAGTTTTTTCCTACCTCAAAAAATAGTCTAAAAATCATAAAATTCAATAAAAATCCTAACAAAGCCCTATAATTATATGTCCTATCAACCCCACAAATCTATAGCCCTAAAACCCCATAACGCAATAAAAGAAGAAATTAATGTGGATTTAAGCAATATCAGTGATGTTTTTCCGAATGTTTGGTGGTGCATAGATACCACAAACGTAGCAAAATTGATCCTGTTTGTTGTGATCGTCTTGTTCATATTGTCTATAGGTTCCTTTGACTGTGTTACGTCTTGAAGCTGTAATCTCTGTAGAGGCCAAGGCCTCTACAAAGCTGGAGTCACATGATGACGACTCCTGCGAGCCCACTTGCTCACCCTAACCAGCCACAGATACTGATTAGGCGACTCCTTGCATCGTAAATTTTTTTCGTGTATTTGATATGACAGCATGAACGCCGTTATCCAGAGTCTCTACCAGATCAAGGAATAGCTTCGTTGCTAACCGTCAACAATGTAGAGGTGCCCTGAATTGAAAAAACCCGAAAAAAAATGTTTTTTTTTTCAACATTGATAGAAGCGACCCTTTTGACTCCTCATCTATGGAGTTGTGGAGTTTTTGAGGTTGCGAGGTTTTAGAATTAAGGAGTTTTAGGATTACCTGGTATTGGGGTTAAAAGGCATAGCTCTTTCAAACATTCACTGCTTGAATGCGCATTAGTCTCTTTTTTACTGGGTTTTAAGGTTATGGCGTTTTAATATTTTGGGGTTGTGGGGTTGATGATTTGATTATTGGACTTTATTTGGGTTTTTATTGAATTTTATGATATTGCGCCTATTTTTTTTTTGTAAGGATAAACCTGGCGTGATGGAGTTATTTGGACTTCGGATTCGGTTTTATCACACTCGGTTATAGATAGTGAGATGGATCAGATCCCTGCAAACAATATTTCGATTTTTTTTTTGTGGAGCTGTGAACTTCAACTATTATAAAGTATTGTAAATTCATGGAAAAGAGAACAAAATAGATGCCTGAAAAGTTTGAATAAAAGCTACTAAAATCATTCAATGGAACAAGAAGAAACATCAAACTGAACATGCAATGTTTTAGATATATACTGTATATCAATGTTTAAGATTAATATTAAACAACTCGATTGCTATGATTTTAAGTATTCTCAGTTGTCCTATATAGTTTAGAGTTTTGGAACCTTTGAGAAAGTTCAGTTAAGAACTAGAGGCTTTCGAACCATAGACACATAAAGGAATTTTGAAGAAAAGTTGGATGGATTGAGTAAGCAACAGGGACTTTTTCAGAAGACTAAACAGAGAAAGGAAAATAATGAGAACTGTAAAAATAAGGAAGCTGTCGTATTTTCAGAATATTGTAATAACTCAAAAGAAAGAATGCAGCTTTCAATTTATAAATGCAGAAAAAAAGAACCAGCAAGCATAAGGGTGAAATGGCTTTTACCTCAGTGATTTAACATGACAACCATATTCCTGTTGATAGGAATTGCAATAAGAATTATAATAGCCAAAGTTATAAGCTTCGTTCGATAATTCGATGGTAACTAGATATAGTACTATAAAAAAAGAGGGTGAATTAATGTCTTAAATAAATATTATTCAAGGTTATTTTGGTAAGTGAAGAAGCTATTGTTTATTATTACACATTTTTTACGAGTTTAGCACAATAATCATAAAATTCCTAGAAAGTTTTCGAAATATCGAATTACCAAATAGTTATTTATAGCAAGTTATATTGGCGTTGTTAAGTTCCTGAATATTATGTTGAATGGGAAATATGCTTCGGGATGTTAGTTTCGTTGTGTTCATATCTAAGTTCTTTAAGAAATCTAAATATCAAAATTTTTAGTTAGTTTCAGATTCCGCTAGATTACCTTTGCCAGTAATTTTTACTTCCATTTTTGTTTCTTGTGTCTTATAAGCAAACATAGAGTATTTTGGAAAAACACTTTCTAATCGTGGCATAGAATATATAACAGGAGGATGTATGTGTATGTGTGAAAAATTGGGAATTTGTACACTACAACCTAAATGATCTATTGTGTTCCCCTTCTGCTGCTAAGTCGTTAGAAATACCTTGCCTTGCCAAGTAAAGCAGGTCCTCCAGTCCCATTTCTTTCAGAAACCTTAGGATGCTGGACGACTTTAAAGTGGGTAGCTCCCTTTCTTCTTAGTGATGTTCTTCCAAGAACTGCATTCTAGGGTTTTCTAAAGTGCTACAGTCTGAAAAGATGTCAATGGAGGTTTCACCCTACTCCTCAAAAAATCCGCACTCTTCTCTTTATGCTTATCCGAATTTCTTAAGGTGTCTCTTCATGTGGTAATGCCCTGTCATGATTCCTGTCAAAACTGGAAGTTGGTCGTAGTTTCCAAGAAGTATCTTCACTTGTCTCATTCTTTGCAGATCCGTATAGTTATTGAATCTCCTGCACTCGTCCTCTCTTTTTAATTCTTCCAGCATTATACTGCTACTGATTTCATAGAAAGGTCCGGGCCTTAAAAATGGTGTCTCAGCCGCTTACCTCGCGAGATTATCTACTATTTCATTTCCTTCTACCTCGGTGCATCCCTTACCTATAGGAGGGTGATCTTATTATTTTTATTTAATTCATTTAGTTCTTCTAGGTATTCACAAGCCATCTTGGAGATGATTACTTGAGACCTCAATGCATTGATGCCTGCTGGACTATCTGATAAAACAATAATCTCCTATCTGCAATAGTTTTTTCTTTGCATGCATTTCTCCCTCTAAGATGAATGGTGATTTACCCAAGCTTTCATTGTGTCTGGTACTGGATCCATATACTCTTATTCCAGTTCCCTCCGTTGTTTTGAAGCCATCTGTGTACCATTTAATGGAATTCTTGTTAAGTTGTAAGGTAAGAAATTCTATTGAAAGTATTTCTGTCCCATTCACTTTTGCGATTCAACTTTATATTGAAGTTGAACTTTTTTTCATTTCATTTTGGGGCTTGTCCCAGATTTGTTGATTTCTGGATAAAATAGCCTTCGTTTTATGATATCATCTGTCATCATCTTGTATATTGTTCTTTTAACCATACTCTCCACAAATATATGTAGAGATCTAAAGTTTAGGATTACTTTCATGGCGGCCGTTGGGTTTGCTTCAGTTATGCACGCACAGGCCAGCCTTTAAACTTTAGAGATATTTGACCTGGTATTCACCAAACCGGTTCTTTTACTCCAGATCACTATTGCAGTGTATATCTACGGCAGGATTTTTGGGTTTGTGCCCCAGCTTTGTTCCGCAAAGTTTTTATAGACCATCAAGGCTTTTGTAGTCTTGATGATTACTTCTTTTTCCCGTTTATTCCAGGTCAGACCCAGATTTTAACCCTATGACTTCCACTCAATAACGTTCCCCTCCATTTTGACGATTTTCACGTTGAGGTTTCCTTTCCTTGTAAAGGCTACTTAGGTGGTTTTAGTGGAACTGATACATAATCCTACTATGTAGCACCATTCTTTAGTGTGTTCATGTCCTCTTTGGCCTATGTCGTAGAGGGTATTCTCGAATTTGCCCCTCGCGATTATGACCACGTCATCGGCATAGCCCTGACAAAATATGCCAGTCAGATCACAAAAAATCGATCTACAATTAGGTGACATATAAGTAAAGAAGCTCTTTCCCCTGAGGGCATCCTCTGGTGGTAAAGAGAGCGATAGTGTCCTGTATTATGTCTCTCTCCGCTATTCTAGTGGAGAGAAGTCGCCCCATTCATTTAAACGTCGTTCCATGTACTCTCTTGTCATCAAATGCTCTTTTAACCATAATATAGAGTATTGTTAAAAGTCCTTTCTATATGAAGAAACGCACATGTTACAGTTTCCTTGCTGTTCAGTAAATCTGTTAATTGTATGAGTAGAGTTCCGTAGACCTGTCCGGTTGCTACGCATATTGATGAGGATTCAGTGGCGCCCTTTTAAGAATAACTGTTCTGATGTAACAAGATACATTTCCCCGGTGATATGGCAAGCATGCAGTCGATAGCGATCATTATATCTCAATGCCAACGTTGAGGGAACTCCCAAGGTACTTAGATAGGAAGCTGTTTTACTATGGTGTTTACAAAAATGTCAAAACCAATTTTTTTTCCATTGATAATTTTAATATACAGCCAGTCATTAATAGAATATGTCACAAAAAAACAATAGCGGATTCGGAGATACATAAATTTTACTCACAATTATTCCGTCTTAAAATTTGGCAATGAGATGCAAGAAAACATTACTTTCAGTAGTTTAACTTAGTACCTTGTGCTTTTCTTTAAGACTAACGTCAACATAATGAAGAATATCGAAATTGTAAAATTTGGTGTAAGGACAAGTCATGAAGAGCAAAATCTGCTTCGTAGTAATGAAATAATTTTTTTTGTGAATAAAAGTGTCAAAACAAAAAATGTATCTAAAACCTCAGAAAATGTTTAATCTTCTTAAATGCACAACATAATAGTGAAATAAAAAACATATATTTACACAATATGCAAGTTGCGAGTAGCAGAACCTATATTGTAACCGTTATTCTTTTAGATAACGGAGACTGTATCAAGATACGGAGTGACCCAACAGTGTGGCAAAGTCTAATCACGCCATTAATATAAAAGTACGAAAAAATATTTTATATAAAAATTGTAGAATATTAACATGTCTACTTTTCAAAATTATTTTTAGTTACACTGGATGACATGGAAAAGTAGGAAAGCAAAAAATATAATTTTTTTAAAGGAGTCATACTACATATTTTTACAAATTTAGGTTTCCCACAAAATTCTCTATGAAATCCCAAAATTAGCTTTACTTTTTGCGGCGTTGCAAAATCAATCAGAAAAATCTATAAATTTTAAAAACAACATGGTGTCATAAAATTTGTAATATTTTCCAAATAACATCAATTGGAACAGAAACACCTGTAACTGTTATCGATAAAGGTTAAAAGAATTGTTAATATATATGAAACAATTACCATTTTCAGCACGGTGCGTTTAGCAGACATAAAAATTTCAAAACTCATTTGTTCCCTTTTTTTTCAAATGGGACACCTTTTATCTACCTTGTTATAAAAAATTTTGATTACCTTTCATTTTTGCTAAGATATTCTTATGTCTGTTTTGACCAAGGTTGATTTATTCCGAATTTTATTTAAAATTTTTAAAAAAAAGTGTAATGTTTTCAATTTTCCTTCAAAAAAAATTGAAAAGTCACATTGTATAGGGAATTTTATACGGAACCCAAATATGTAAAAATATATAGGATATCTCATTAAAAATTAGATATTTTGTATCCTACTTTCTTATATCATTTTATATAACTGGAAATAATTTTGAAATGTGGACATGTATATCTTCTACAACTTTTATATATAATACTTTTTTTCTTTTATAACAACAGATCTCTTAGACTTTGCCATATTATGGATCACCCTGTTTTATAAAAGCAAAGTATAAAAACTAGCAACTAAATAAAACTGTAGACATTCTAAAAAAATAACTTCAAAACTTTTTTTAATTATTATTAACAGCATATGGGTGGTTAGACATTATCCCAAATTATTAAAATTACCGTATTTTTAAAATATAAATCGTTATCTAATCTGCTTTTGGTTCGCATACAAAAAAAATAATTAAAGCAGCTTCTTAAGAACATATTCACCCATACGTAGCAACAAAAATGGATTATATATATATATATATATATATATATATATATATATATATATATATATATATATATATATATATATATATATATATATATATATTTTGAAGGTCTTTTAGTTAATAATTTAAATCTGTATCTGAGAGTATAACTTTGGAATGTGTCCAAAATCGCCGATGACTGTTAATGGATGAATAGAACTTTATTAAAAAGAAAATTTTATTAACATTTTTTTTAATGAATTAAGAATATCAACAATTTTATCAATTGTATAACTATTTATTTCTAACAGTCTAAAAAAATAATTAAATGAAAGATACTAATTCAAAATATGATATAATGATTAATAGGAATAACGGAATCATGAAAAATATGACCCAATAAATATTTTTCCAGGTAGAAAAATCCATTGGTCAGTTACCTCCATTTATCTTTATTCGATTAAATTCAGGTTTGCAGGTATCGTTATTTCATAATGTGGAAAAGTTTAAGAAGTGAGTGTCTAGAAAATAAATCAAAAAGTAAAAATATGATCCGAATAAACCTAGAAACCATTATTTATCAGCTGACTGAGGCAGTGAAAGCCCTGAGTTTTCTATTTCATTCGCTTCCATTTATTTTCGTTAGGATAAAGTTTTTCCAGTATTGCTTTACTATAATTTAATTTATATTATGTAAATTTTTTAAACATCTGGTAAAAAATGCAATGAGCTATCGACAAACCATTTTAAATTTGATAATAATTTAATCCACCATTCTATTTTTATTGATTCTAAAAAATTTTTTTTCATGTTTTGGTAATTAAATTTTTTGTAGTTGCTTTGAAAATATTCCTTACTTATCGTTGGATAACTTAATTTTCCATTATACTTTTTTATATTTATTGGTATAAATTAATAAGAAATTATCAACAACTCTTAATTAATTGTCGTGTTGCAATATTACGCAAGATTTGTTAATAGTTCTAAGATTCTCTGAGGGTCTATTCTCATGCAGCATCAACAACTCTAAAGTTATATATGACAAAAAAGCACAACTGGAGTTATTTATGTAAGTGTACTATGGTATTGCATCTAGTAAATATAATTTTTTAAAACAAACGTTCGATCCACGAGGTTGTAACTGATACTTTTGGTAGGAGACGCGATTTCGACAAAAATCTTGAACAAATCCTCTTTGGGAAAGCTTTCCGTTTCGACGATGGTGGGAGGATCAACTCCAAAATTTATTGTAATGAGTGCAAATATGTATAACTCAATGACCTGGTATAAGGCATCATTCTACGTCGTATTGGTGTAAAACGAAGGAACAAGCATCGCTCCGAGCCTTATACGTAATTCCAAGAAGAAAATAGCATCGTTTATTCTCTTCGGCTTAGATCAGGCAATGAAAAAGAAATAACAATAGTTTTAATATTATTGAAAGTGCATCCCTTATACACATTTTTCTTATCTTTCATCAAATTTTTCAATTGATATATTAATATTTTTAGTAATAATAACGAGACAAACCCTGATTATTATCACTTAGTTAGCTTTCAAGCCTATAGTATTCATTTATTTAACTAGAATTCTAAATAAATAAATAGATTTTTTGGTGCGTGCAAATATAAGCGATTTAACTGTCTCGCGGATTAAACTGACCACATGGGCAGTAGTTTAAACACGATAATTTCATTTTTTCACAAAACTAATTTTTTGTCAAAAATACATCATCACTCATTACTTCAAGGCAATAATATTACACAGATCTAAAAGGTTCTGTTGTTGGACAGCTAGGGATCATTTCCGAAGTAATTTGCTGCATAGAATCGGATTCCTAGGATTTGAGATATTTGAAAAATGTTTTTTTAATTATTTTTAAAGTTATGTACAGAATGCACAAGATTTTTTAGGTCTCTTCTTCTAGTTGCATCATTTAATACTACTCTTTTTCTTCAAAATAAGCTATTGAGGGCTCACCTTTTTTTCTGCAAAGTTACAGTCATTTTGAATTAATTAATATATCTTAACCTCGTAATCAGCATTTACATTAACCCTTTGAGTTATATATTTTTCTTCTGTATACAATTTCTGTTGAAAATTTGTGCTAGACAGTTTTTGGTGTCGCTGAGTATGAATGTGAAGTCGAAAAATTGAAATTTTCATTTCCAAGATGGCGGATTCAAAATAGCTCATCAAAATATACAAGAAATGATATTGGTACCTAAAAATTTCACTTGGAGGATTTCGTTGATTATGAATATTACGTCAGAAAATAGAAATCTATATTTTTAAGATGTTGCATTCAAATGAAACTTGCAAAACGAAATATTGGTCAATAAAAACCTATTAACTTGTACTTAAAATAGCCGTAACTTTGCAAGAAAAAATCATAGGTTACCGCTCAAATATTGGTTTTGGAAGGTAAGATCAGTATTAAATAATACAGTTAGAGAAAAAGACATTACCTCTAACGTACCAAAAAAAAACATTTTTCGAGTACATAACCTCAAATATCTGAAAATTTTGACGTGATGGGCCAATTCTGATTCGAATTAGGATTCTATGCAATAAATTACTTTAAAAATGATCCTCGGCTGCCCAACAGCAATTATTACTTCATTTTTTGTAGACCTGTGTTATTAATATAAATTAATAGTTTATAAATTATAAAGAATATCATCTACAATATAGTAAAAATACTATTATCAATTATGAATTTCACCCACTTTTAATTTCTGCCGTCTAATGCATGCAAGTTCTGATTGCTGCCTCTAGTAGTATATGTTCGAAGATTAAACCTTACCTTCCTCTTATAATTTCTCTAAAGTGAATATTTTCGGAAATGTTTGCAGTAAAATCAGTCTTCTAACTAACCGTGGATATCACCTAAAAAATAGGCGTTAATGAATAGCGCTAATGATGAATAGTCATCGATTATCGAAAATTTAATTTTAAATCATTCAATTATAAATTTCCGCTTCTCAACATTTCTGCTATCCTCGATAAGTTAGGAAAATTACAGTATTTCTGATTATTAGATTTTTTGACAGATAAAGGTTGTTCTGACTTTAAAATAATGCCCTTTGGAATAAAAAATGCCTCCTCGAGTTTTTAAAAAGTCACAAATAATGTTCTTTGTGTCTCTGAAAATGAATTTTGTTTAGTGTACCTTGATGATATAAAACATATTTATTGACCAGAAACAATTTAAATTTTAAAGGACAATTAGTAATTGTCATTTATTTAGGACATAAAATTACAATTAAAGGTATTAAACTAAACTCTGATAAAGTAGACGCAGTCAAAAACTTTATTATTACAAGCCAAAAACGGATAACATATTTTTTAGACCTAGCCGGATATTAAGGACAATTCATTGAACATTTCACAACACCACTCAGAATATGTCTTACGAAAAGCACAAAACTTGAATATACTCTTGACTATTCAACTTCAAAAAAATTTTAAAGATAAATATCCGATTCTAAAATATCCAGTTTATAAAAAAAACTTTAATTCTTACAACAGACGCCTCAAATATAATTATAGGCAACATTTCATATCATAAAAACGAACGTAACATTAATATTCTACAATGGAAAAAACACTTTTAAGTATGATACGCCCATGTAAATACTTTAGATCATATTATTTATCATCAACTTCTCTTTTTGTTATTAATTTAAAAGAGTCAGTTTCTAAACTTATCATATAACAAGACGAACTCGAGGAATATAGCTACGAAATATTCTTTAAAAAAATTAAACAAAATATAAACATTAACCCATCCAATCAAACTTGGGTAAATCCTATTTGTGAATCAGAATTAGTATTAAATATTTCAAGCGATATCGGCCACGAAATTAATAGATTTTTAAAAGAATGGCATAGTCAACTTAATCCAGGGAATTTGGATCCGGATTAGTTGAATAGCACTAGCGAACGAAATATGAAACAAACAGAAAATTACAAGCATTAAATTAAAATCGTTCCAAATATACAAATTAAAAACCCATTTAATAAAAGGGAAAATGGCCCTTTCAAAAGTATTGTGATCGACTTAAACTTAAGGTAACTGATTTACTTAATTTTCTTAAATAAGGATTTTTCCTTCCATTTTTTAAAATGACTTTTTACTCAAAATGCAACCGTGCATTACTCAATGGGTGTTCTTATCGTTTTGAAATTAAATTCATCTTTTAGTCTTAATTCGTAATTTCGTTTATATAAAAAGTTTATTAAGATGATTTTTTCTGCACTAGTAGTAACAAAATCATTTAAATTATAAAAGATAAATGAATATTGGTTACTCTAAGCTTAAATTTTTTACCAATGATCATTTATAGACAAAAAAAAAACATTTTTGTAAGGAACATTTTCTTTAAAATCAAAAGTTTATAAGATTAAAAAAATGGGCAATTCCTGAATTTTCGTTAATATCTCCGAAAATACCAAAAATTTGGCAGCTTGACAAATATATCAAAAAAAAATGGTACTTTTTCTCCAATTTAACCGATCTCTCATATATTACACACAAAAACTGAACTTCAAGAATTATTTTGACCTTGACTAAAACAGTGTGGTTAAAAAAATACCCATCTATGAATTTCGATAATTTTTGAGAGATATGATTTTCGGGAGTACAAAGTCCATGAGATAATACAACCAGGATGCTGAATGTGAATATAATTATACGTATAACCTTCAAAAAAATGATACGGTCATAAGTATTATTCGGACTTAAAACTTGCAATTTTTTCCATTGGTGGTGCTATAAATAGGTTATTTGATTTAAATAACACAATGATATTGAAATAAACTTCAAGGGTGATGTCGAGGTCACCGTCGGATGTACCCTTCCAATTCAAAAAAATTTAATACAAATCCGTGTATTTCTTCTTCGTTTAGTTTATGAAATAATCGCCTGGCGGAATTAAAATGCAACTCCCTTTATATGACGATTAGCTACCCGAAGTCAATCAAATTTTTAAGGAAATAAATTTGATGGATCTTTATCTTAAACACTACGTGTAAAAAAAACTCGAAGAACTTTAGTTGTCAGCAACTGTTTTTTGTTTTATTAAGGTACAAATTGCGATTCATATTACTTCGCTTTGAACGTTCTATTTATTGCCAACCGATTCTCGCAAGTATTGGAAACTAAAGGAAGATTTATTTGTCTTTTAGGAATAAAATTTCACACAACTCTTCTTAAATCGGTATAGAACCAATATGAAATTTTATGTTCTGAAACAGTGACCGATAGAAAAATAGCATTGTATGGAAAAAATCATTGTGATATTAGAAGCTTTATTCTTTATGAAAATTGCTGTATAATATCAATTTAGTGTTTTCAAATTGTACGAATAATATAATGTACCTCAGATATTCGAAAACCAAAAAAAGTCACTACAAATTACCAAATTTAAATTTTCTGAAATATATAAAGCAATTGTTCTCTTATATTATCTATACAATATTACAAAAGTAACTTAAACCAAAAGTGAAAATTATATTTTGTTTCTAGAAAAATAAAAATCTCCAAAGCATTGGCATATATGTACTAAATAACTGAAGCATATTAGCAACTTTCCGAATTTTGACATTAAGCCAAACTAACGAAATTTTGTAATACAATAGCACATATTCCCATTCTTAAAATACTGCGCTATTATATACTTATATATACATTGGGTCCCACAACGAACTACCGCGATCGGTTTCTCGGAAAGTGGACTTTAATTTTTTTTTTAATTTGATAGTTTACTAATGTCGATGGGTACAATTTGGTTTTTAGATACTACGCAAAATTAAAGACACATTTCATGTATATTGTCCCACACTTAAAAACGGGATCTACTGTGTCAATATGTTGATAATAAATAAATACAGGGTAATCAAAAATTAACATTCAATATAAACTTGAAAAAATCCATTCAAAATCAATTTTTTTAAAAGTAAACCCCTACTTTATAACGCTGTCTTATTTACAAATAAAAATAAGGGTGACTTTGAATAAGGTTGTCTTTTCGAAAAATTTATAGTTTTAAAATACTGGCAATTTAACATTTTAATACTGTAAAACGCTGTACGTCTTTTAAGTTTTGTTATTAGTTGTCCATAGCGGCGAAACGTGACGAAAGGAAACAATAGGGCACTACAGAAATGTTATTATATCTTACCATTTGAAAATTATTAGTAACAATCATGTCGGAGCGGGTACATTGTGGGCACAAAGATTATTTAAATTTGTTTATTATCTATGGAAAATGTAACAAAGTTTCATCAAGAGCAAGCCAGACATTTGCTGATACATATCTAGATAAATAAAAACCGTGACGGAACATTGCTTAATGAATATTGAAAAATTTCAAAAATTTTAGCACCTTTAATGCAACAATCCATGAAGGGAAATCTATTCTCATTGATGAAAATGTCGAAATCACAATTCTGGGATATTTTGTGACATATCTTATGATAAAGTTAAGACAAGTGGCTCTACAAACAGGAATCTCGAAGTGCTCAGTACATTAAATTCTGTTGAAACAGAACTTTTATCCTTGTTTAATATCTTTGCATCAGCACATAAGAGACACTGATTTGCAGCAAAGAGTGCAATTTGGCGAATTTATATTAATGATGATACAAGAAGACCTTCGATTTTTAGACATCATTTAGACTGATGAAGCAAAATTTCGAAAAAATTGCCTTTATAACAAACATAATTCCCATTTTTGGAGTGATTCTAATCCTCATGCAATAAGATTGCGAAATGTTCAAGAAACCTAGCAATTTAACGTATTTTGTGTTACAAGAAATGATGAAAAAGTAAAACTACATTTTTATAAAGAAAACTTAAATAGTAATTCATTAATAATACAAAACAAATTCTGTCCTAATTTTAAATTATGTATTACCTTTTATAGAAGGAAGATATATAAAAATTCTAGAAGAGTTATACAATCAATATTTAAGCAATTTACCTCTGGCGGAACACAGACAAATTTTTTATCAACACGATGGCGCCCCATCACACAGAACCATTCCCGTTATCAACTTTTTAAAAACAACATTTTATGACAAGTGGATTGCCAACAATGGATCTTTTCTGCGACTTCCTCATTCTTCTGATTTAACTCTCTTAGAATCTTTTTTACAGGGAACGCCAAAAAACATCGTTTATTGTAATCCAGTGGCAACGATGGAGGACTGTATTTATTTATTATAAAAATATCAATACATACCACTAAAGTAGATCCCCTTCTAGAAGAAAACTAACCCAAAATAAATAATAAGGGATTTCATATAGGACCAATTGATAGTTATGTTTAAGCCTCCGAACGCCATTTTTGAGTAGGATTGCCCACCACGACCTTAGTAGACTGACAAATTTTTAAAATTTTCCAAAGTCTATTTTCTGAGAAATCGATTGCAGCATTCCGTCGTGGGACACCATATATACACGTATATGATATTTTTTATTAACCAGTAATTTTGCTGGAACGTTATTATTCACAGTCTATTCGAGATATTCATGTAAATTTAGAGACAGATTGGATACCTCTAAATATATAAGGGAGAGTGTTCAACAGGGAATCCTAATTTTTTCTAGGTACTGTCGTTCAAAAAGTTATGAAAAAAATGAAGCGAAATTTGACTATACAGATATATATAGATATATATAGATATATAGATATATGTATATATATATATATATATATATATATATATATATATATATATATATATATACAGTGATAAGAGAAGATGCTATTTTGTTTAGTTTTAGTAATTATAAAAATACATTATTTGACATGAAATTTCTTTCTACTATATATATCAAATCAACAAGTTTCTATGTTAGCAAATTTCTAGCTTTAAGGTAATAACAAAAATTAAAAAAAGCACTCTTCATCTAAGAAACACCAAAAAAAAAAGAAATATATAATTTTTAAAAGTTTTACTTATATTTAAAAAGGAAATATTTATCGAAACTATATATATATATATATATATATATATATATATATATATATATATATATATATATATATATATATATATATGTTTATGCGGCTTTCACGGATTCCTCCGTGTGAGATGCAATAGCAGTGGATATATCCACCTTATGCCGTTGTAGTGCTGAAATCACATTCAGCAAACGTACAACTATATGCAACTCCGTGAATAGATGAAGTAAAATGCGAACAGTAATTGCAAACCCCGTTCCATCATATCCTTTCCGCGTCAGCGGTTGCACAGTTTGATTGAATTGCTACAGAACACAATTCATCCTATTACACCACCATCGAGATGATGGCCTACCTGTACCACCATACCGAGAAGAAAGTCAAAATTTACCCTCCCCGCTACAGTGATACGGCAGAGGTACATGTGTCGTCTCTACTAGACTCATCAGGGTACCGACATGCATCTGGTTGTGCATATATCCACTGCTATTGCATCTCACACGGAGGAATCCGTGAAAGCCGCATAAACACATATACGCTATCCGGCGGGAGGTCGGCGAAGCCGCGTTCAGTATTTGCATGCCTTCTTCTGATCTGTCCATTGCATAACCAGATGCATGTCGGGACCCTGATGAGTCCAGTAGAGACGAAACATGTACCTCTGCTGTATCACTATAGCGGGGAGGGTAAGTTTTGACTTTCTTCTCGGTATGGTGGTACAGGTAGGCCATCATTCCGATGGTGGTGTTACAGGATGAATTGAGTTCTGTAGCAATTCAATCAAACTGTGCAACTTCTAACGCGGAAAGGATATGATGTAACGAGGTTTGCAATTACTGTCCGCATTTTACTTCATATATATACATATATATATATATATATATATATATATATATATATATATATATATATATATATCTATATATATATAATTAATAGCATGGATTGATAGTAAAAAAAATGTAGCGCTTCATGATTCGCGGTTGTTTCATATGCTGTTGGGTAACAGCCACGGTCAAATTAATTTTCAAATAGGACAAATTACCACCAGGAGCAGCAATACAACATTGTTTTAGGACACATTATCAACTGCAAACATGGCTTAAAAATTAAATTATCGGTACTTTTTGGGGCTGGAAAAAATCAGTGGAAGAAATCATGCAGCCGAATATCACTGAAAATCAGTTGATATCCGATAGCCTCCTAAAAACAATTTGTTACAGTTACGTTCAAGTTATTATAATTAAAAAAATTGTACAAATGCGGAAGTTCAAAGAATTTTAATTAAAGATAGTGCCTCAGAAGAAATGAAGTCCAGTAATGGTGAAGCAGTTAATAATATTTCCGAATTTCTTAGAGAACCTGTTAGTTGTGTGGAATCAAATGAAGAAGAACTGCTACTTTCTGCAAAGAGAGCGAGACTTGCCAATGATAAACTTGACGATGATGATACATAAAAAAACCTTTTTGCATAATGTGTGACAATTATATATTTATTAACTGTAAATAATTAGTATTATATTAAAATTATTAATTTTCTTATTATTTTTAAAATGTAAAATGACTTTATCACTGATAATAATTATTAGTTAATATATTAATTAGTTTTATTAGTGCATGTTTTGTAAAAGAAGCACTGGCAATAAGTCTTTTCATTCTGCATCCCTGTGTTCAATTTTAAATCCACTCCAATACTTCTTTTGCATCTCCAACCACTTTTACATAAACAATTTGAATTTCAAACTGAACATTTTTCAATATTAAATAATTTAAATTGAGTAAATTAATAAATACTCAAAATAAATTTTTATATTTGCTAAATTTTTTTTTAGTTTTGTTTAATAATTGACAATTAACAAATTAACTATTACTTTTTCTAAATAAACACTTTAAAAGTTATTATCGATTAAAATGAAAAGTAAATATATTAGAATTATTAAATATACGAAAATGGGGTCATTTAAATGCCGCTATATTGTTGCGGTAGGCGGCATAGGGGTTAAAAACATAATTTTCTTGTTTATTTAACAATTTAAACGTAGTTGAGCGATGAATTAATTTTTAAATTTTTTTGCTTATTATTTGTATGAAACATTGACTTTATATAATTATAATAGTTTTAATAAATAATAACAAATAATTGACAATGATTTTAAAACGCATATCGAAACAAGCCATTCTTTCGTTTTTTTTTCGATTTTTCGGCAATTTTTTTCCATACTATATATTTGTTCCATTTGTTGAAAGTAAAAGAAAAAACAAAAAAAAAAGTGCTCAGACCGAACACTGTCGGACAATTATTTTTAAGAGAAAATGCTGTTAAAAATTACACCTTTCTTTAAAATCGCAACAGTTGAATATTTTTAAACAAAAAATAGAGCTTATTTCGGCACTAAAAGGTACACTCTCTGCAAGTTTAAACTTTATTTTTATGGAAGAAAAAAATAAGAAACTAAAAAAAAAATTTTTGCATTTTTCTCGAAAAATTTTGAGGCTACGGTAAAAATGGGCTCTACAAGTTATAGATCTTTCTATTACCTACAACTTCTATATTTAACTATTTTTAATAAGACATATAGTTTAGGGGAAAATCGCAAAAAACTGTTTCTCGCTCCAAAAAGTCACCCCCATTTCACCCCAGTGGGTCGCTGTTTGTTCGGATTATTTTTCCTTCATTATTTGTGATATTACCTACAATATTTTGCTACCAGTTAGCTGTAACGAATTATTTTTTTATCCCCTGTTTTACAACTATGCAGTCTGGCCTATGATATGAAAAACATATCATTATTATTATTGTACAGATTTTTCTGGTCTTATTTCGCCAAAAAACCGCCCGCTTTCAGGTTTTGGACGAAACTGAATTATGTCACCTATACTCTGTTAGTATTGTATATATCCAGACTTTAACAAACTTTAACAAAAACTTAGAGTAGTTCTGTTCCAAAATTGCAAGGAATATCTTTAGTCATTTTATGTTTATTCACATAGAGTGCTTTAATTCATTACGATCAAAAACCAACTGATGTTGCTAATTAGAACAAGCCTTTAAATCTAATCCAAAGAGCCTGAAATTTTTTGTAAATAATAATTACATTAATAGTATTTTAATTTCTAATTCTTGAGACTCATTTAATGTATTTCAGCTTAATTTTTTCACCCTTATTGTTTGCCTAAGGTATAAATTTTATTTCGCATAACTTCGCTGGTACATTTAATACATCCTCAGTGGATTTGTGTTAGTGCTGGAAATACAAAGAGTGATTTACTTGCCCTAAAGGAATAAAATCTCGGATATTTTCTTTTCGAATTCCAAATGAATTGATTTAAATTTTGTATTCATGTAGGTAGCGTTTCCTTTATATAAAAGGAAAGTTTCGCTGCCATTGCCGAACACCTATAATTATTATTTATTGTATACAGCTGCTACTAGGTAGAGTAAAGGATATTACAATAAATAATATGGAAAATACTATGGATGTTGTACGCGATATGGACAACATATAAGTTCCTTTTTTTAGTCCATTTTTATACAACGGCCATTCCATCTCTCACTTACCCATTAAGTCTAAGGAAAATCTATTTATTGGTGGTAATTAGAACTATTTCGGAAAATAACTCATTCAGTTTAACTAAAGGTAATGACAGACAGATCAAATGCAAAGTCACGAAAAATAAAACAAAAATGATAATGATTAATTTTACGTTATATTTTTAAATAAAAAATTTATGAGGGAAATCTGTATTTTTTTGTGATTATCTTTAAAAAGAATGGAATGTTAATCAGAACATAATTAATAAATACCTGCGTGAAATAAACATTTGAAAGTTTCTGAAAGTATGATTAGCTCATTTTTGACAAAAGATATAAAATGTATATAAATATTATATTACAGCTAAAATGATGTAGATGAAACCGACTGAGCTATTTACTTACAATCTATAAAGTAAGAGCTGTACTGACTTCTTGTTGCATAAGTTCATCAACTATTACTAAATAATTATGACACAGACAGTAGGTACAGGAAAAATTTTCAAGCAACGTAAGAAAAGATTCATAACAAAAGAAATAGCTAATAATCCTAAAAACAATTACTTCAAAACTGCAAAATTAGATGAAAAAACAATTTTCACAAAAGACTAACATCTAACTTAACAAGTATTAAGGAATAACAATTTCCATTGCAGAACTGCAAGAGATAACCGTTTCGTTCGCAGAAAAAGTAGAGGCTTAAGTTGCTACGATGATAATTTATGCCAAAACTTCACAATTAGGTGAGAATAAATTCTATAATAAAAATTACCAAACACAAGGTAAAAATCACCAGAGTCTTGAGGAAAGTTCATAGCCGTGCCAACGAGCAAATATGTCAAGCTAACTGTTATGCTGGAGAGTAGGGGCGGATTACTCAATGCGCCACTGCATCTGTACGTAGATTGAATGCAGAAACCCTCCACGGTATCGTTAGGAGCTAGCTTTCCACTTTACTCTTGTCAATATACAAACATAAAAGAATATACGCAAATGAACATAAGCATCAAATAAAACTCGCCAATAAGCAATAAAATAAGCTTGAATCGAATAATCGAAAATCTAGCCATGTTGCTCTAGCATATAGCAAGAGATGCTATAAATAAAATTTTCAGTCTACTTAATCACAAATTTTCAACTTCAAATAATTCAATTCACTTTAGAGTTGTAAAACGTGTTGCATCGTAATTATTAAACTGTGAAATAAATTTAAAAAGAAATAAATTAACCAAAGTAAAATAATTCGAAAAAATATCAATAGTACAGGCGCAGAAACATAATGCAAGCCCTGGATATTCCATGATCATGAGATAAAGCACTGGAAAATTGCGCAAACCCTTACAAAAATATGGAATAAATCTTAATTTTCAATATTAATCAGGGTTATATCATTTAAAATTGATAGTAAGCAGAATAAAAAAAGTTTCCAACGGGAGACTGCCACCTGTGTATTCCTACAAATATGGCTGCAACCCTGCTCAGTTGTGTAGTGATAAATAGGTACTAGTTGGCCTTAGTACTCATATATTGATAATTGAAGGTTTTTACCGAAAGGTTAACAAAAAATAAGACAAGCAAAGAACGAAAACCCTACAGAGAAAAGAATCTATAAGACTACATAAATTAAGAAAGGAAATGAATTGGTTAATAAACTTTCGTTAAATAAACAAGAAATAATAATCAAATAAGTTAATAAACTTTTGTTGAATAAACAAATAATAATAATCAATTAATTTTCCTTTTTAAATTTAAAACCTTGAACTTTCTACATATTAAGAAAACAAAAATATCGAAGGTGATCATGAAGTTTGAAGAAAAGCTCAAGAACCGAAATAATTTTAAAGTATTATAATGAAAGATCTATTTATAACTAATAAATAATAATTAAACACATAATTGACAAAGTAAAACATTACTTAAACTGTTGAACTCGAAGGCAGCTTGGAGTAAAAATAAATAAACGCACAATAAAAGTTCAGTTTGACTCCAAGTTATAGCCAATATTTTGTTTAATATATTTACTTCACAAAATAATCAATTATTCGGCTAAATTAACCATCTCATAGTTGGAAATGATAATAAAAATAAAATAGATGGTAGCTTCAATTTTAACTTAATTTGGATATTTCCAAGTGTCTACTCATTGTAATATAACAAAAATATTTATACTGAAGTCAAACTGAAAATATTCGAACCACCAAACATATCACTATGCTATATTATGTTATTTTCACCCTTTTTAAATTCAAAGTAGAGACCCGAAATAGAATACAATTCGGATTCACTTTAAAGTGTATAAGATATGCTTTTTCAAAAATTGGAGCAATCTTGATACACCCAGAGAGCAAATACATATCAAAATATAATAAATTTTGCAATAGTAGCAAAGGCTACTCTTAAAATTAACCCTTGTTAATATAAAAAGTCTAATAAATGCATCAATCAATCAATAGCGGTCAAATACTAAGAAAACCCAAGAAAAATTTATCGATATTCATAAAAAAAACCTCAAACTACCTGAAAATTCAACATATGATTTAATAATCCACTAATATAGTTAAATTTAGGTATTTAAGAGAAAATAATGAGACTTAAAATTCCTTTCTGTTGCCAGATTCGTTAAGGATTAATTTTGAACTCAAACTTGAATTAATCAAAAATCTGTAGAAGGCTGCCTTAATTAACTGCAATTTATGAATCTTACCGTGGTTTTTTTGTGGGGTTAAAAGGATTCATTGAAACTTGTAGAACTGCTAAAATCGCCGTTTTTGGGATTATTCCAGTAAAAATAACTCAATAAAAACAAAACAAGTAAAAGATAAGGTACCTAAACAACTATACCCACTCACTAGAAAAATTTTAACTATTTTACCCCCAACAACTCAAAGGACAGAGCAAATAATTTTAGGTATAAAAATAACAGCTTCTTCAGTTGTTTAGAAATGGAAAGTAAAAAATGATCTCATCTTTATATCAAAGATCTCTGGGTGCGCCAAACGCTGCTTCCTTCGAACTCAAAAATGTTAAGGGATTAGGAAGAAGAAATGTGCTTCATGTTGTCCAGTAATTTTTGTTTTAAAGTTATTTATAACAGCATCTATTAAAGTAACCATTCTACTTTAAATCTGACGTAATATTTGCTATCTCTTTTTCAAGTGATTTTTTGAGACATCTAAACTTCCTTCGACCAAGAACTGAGATTATCACGGAAATAGAGATAAACGATCGCTTGCCCCTCATCGACGTCACGATCGACCGTTTAAATTAAATTATTAAAATTTGCCAACATACAGTGGGCAATATTTCAAGCATTGGTCTAACCTAAGGGTTCCCAAAATGGGTGCCGTGGCGCCCTGTGGTCGCAAGGCACTCCTGTTTTTCTCTTTTACAAATTCTAAATTTATTTATATTCACCGGTACAAAATAAACAACTGAAATCGCGTACACTGCATAAAGCGTTCGTTGTATAGGTAACCTGGACGATCATTCACTCAATATTGTTGCGGGGGACCAGCTCCCCGTTACACGGAGTTTGGGTCAGGCTTGGCAAAGACATATTCGCCGCCGGCTGGGTGCGAGAGAGAGCAAACTATGTTTCAAAGACCAGCATTTGACCGTCGACCGGAATTTTCGCGAGCGTTCATTGGTAGTATATAAGCCACCGTAGGCCTAATTGTCAAGTTATTATTTATTGTAAGTGTAAGCAGTTTAATTCTTAATATAAATAAAAGTAATAATAAAGTGTTCGTAATACTGATATACTGACAGTAGTGATACAGAGTGTTGTGATTTACGAACACAGGACAAATACCGTTAGATTGTAACGCTACGAATTTTTTATTTAAACTTATATACGCGAGTAGGCCGGTTGCTTTGTTTTTATTATGCTGCTTTGTGTTTTCGTAAAGAGTTAGTTACACAATGGAAAGATTTATATTAAATAAGCAAGTGGATAGTTTAAGTCAAAGTAATGAAGCCTCGACAAGTGACAGGGGAGCAAAAAGGTGGAAATTTCGTAAATACCATGATAACTACTTGGAGTTTGGCTTTATTTTAGTAGAAGTGAATAATGAAGAAAAACCGCAGTGTGTCTTCTGTTTGAAAATTCTAGCATTCGGGAGTATATTCCCAAGTAAACTAAAGCGACATCTCGAGACATGGCATACAGGGTGGCGAAGTGCAAAAAACCTTACACCATTGCAGAAGAACTTGTACTTGCTGCTCTCGACATAGTTAATATTATGGTAGGGGAATCGGCGGGAAAATTAATTTCAAAAATACCTTTATCTAACAACACTATTGGGCAAAGAATTTATCATATAGCTGAGAATCTCGATGACCAATTAATAGAAAAAATGAAAGTCAAGGAATTTGGTGTGCAACTTGATGGGGCTACTAATAGTAATAAAGATGCACCACCTCATTTGTTACGCACGCTTATTGTTGAGGACCTTCTTTTCTACAGAAGCTCACTGAAGGTGCAAAAACTCAAGACTTGTTTGAGATTCTTGACAAGTTTAGAATAAAAAATAAGTTAGATTGGGAAAAGTGTCTCGGTGTATGTACTGTTGGCGGTTTTTAACATCCTCGGAATTTACATTTTATATAGCAATTGTTTTCTGCGAATGTTGCTCTTGGTTCGATGCAGCTTCACTAACGAGACTAATGAGGTGGTCGAAACGCATATGGAGAAAGGACCAGAGTTGTATTTGTAGGAAATAAACTGTTTCTATATATTCCTCCCTTTTTTCTCTACTTGAAAGGAGAATAACATGTAGGCAACTGTTTAAACACGGTAGATAGTTTTCATTTATTTCTTACTAAAATTTTAATTTTTCAAATTTTGCACTACTCCGGTGAATGCATAAATGTCGTTTCGATTGCCGATATTGTTCAGTCACATCGAAATCGTTAGGTTTTTAATCTCCTGCCGACAGCAAGTTGTTTCCTGTGAATTGTGCTCTCGGTTCCATACAACTTCATTGCCAAGACCATGAGGTGGTCGAAACGCATATGGAGAGAGGACCAGAGTGGTATTTGCAGAAAATAAACTGTTCCTATATATTCGTTCCTTTTTCTCTGCCTGGAACGAGAATAACATATAGGCAGCCTTATCTTCTGAATTGCCGATATTATTTTCCTGTTTTGAAGCCTCATCTTTGCATGTGTCACTATATGATACATGAAATAGTTTTTACATGGACATATTCATTGACTGACTTCTCACTGTTTAGTAGCATACTCCATATCCTTTTTTACGCTCCATATGGGTTATTTTCCATATCTGATGAATATTTTTTCCAAAACTACCGTTCGATTGTCTGAATATCTATGTTTGTTCTATTTCTCACAGTTTTAAATAGCCTTTTAGTAAAATGTATGCTTTTGTTTTCCCCGCTAAGAGCATTTTAGTATTGTTGCGATTTTCTCTCCTTGTATTTTCACTCACTGGGTCCAAATAAAAACAGAATTTTTCACTAATTACTTTCAACTTTCAGAGTTAAAATTGAACTAAAATTTAAATCCTTATTCTACCTACTTATACATACCTAGAGTACATTCACGATTACAAATCTTGAATCTGAAACATGACTAACAACGATGACTTATCGATATAATATTTCTATAAGGACGCTGCCGTATTCCCCTAATTCTTCGTTATAATATTTTAAGAGGACATGGCTGAATTCCCCTAGTCCTTCGTTACACCGCCCCTCTCCTAGTCCTGACTGCTCAAATTAGCTTCGATACTGTAATGGAACAAATATTAATTATTTTACACTGTTTAATGGGAACTATATTCCGTTAAAATGAATAATTAAATAATCACTCTGTAAATAGATTTCCCGTGGGAATAGGATAGTTATATTTTTTATCACTATCCAAGAAAGTGTAAAGGAAAAATAAATCAGTTATCGAACTTAACTTTTATGATCTTTGTCGTTTAAATGTTTTCTTAAAAAAAATACATACAGTCAGTTAATTTATGAAGACGTAATAAGACCCTCTCTTTAGAATTGCTTATAAATCTGTCTAAGTAATCCTGCCCTGGTTATGTAAATAAAACCGAAAGATAAGAGAGGTTTATAACATATGGTATATGCACAAACCGTTAAAATGTCTTAGAATATTGAACGATTTTCCCATTATTAGGAAACAAAAGAATGATCAAATAAAGTCACTATAATAGAAATATATCGTTTAGCCATTTGTAAAAATAATCTTGATTAATCACTGTTTTTTTCTATTCACAAGAAATAGCGAGTTAAGATGTTTATTGCCACAACAGCCAAGAAAAGTGAATAGTTTTTTCCAGTCTTTAACATATATTTTTTTCGTTATAGGAAGACGTAGGTTAGTTTGTTTTACTACTCTGTTATATAAAAATTAAGATTAAGACGCTCAGAGGCCAATTCGGGAATTGAGCATCTGGTATAGAATAGCTAACGCCCTCAACACGTAACGATCGAAACCTTCGAACTTTAAGGGAAAGAAATTGACGTTTACAGGGTTTCATCGAGTAATATGGGTACAAACGGTAAACAGAGGGGTGTCGAGGGGGTGTAAGATCCGAAGGCACTCTTTTAAGGAATAGTAAATGGCAGTCATAATTTAAATGTCGTTAGAACAGTACCGTGAGTACCAGTGCCGTAGAATAATTACGTCACGGGTATAATCGTCGGGAAAGAAGAATTTCTTTGTTTAATTTGGGATATTAAGGGATTATCGTATGTTATTTTAGTGGGCATTTCGTGATTTTCATACGGTTCGATTAAGTAATATAAATAGCTGTTTTTTCGCGTTTTATTTCTTTTTTCTGTTCAATATTTTAGTAAGCTATTTATACGTGTTTTTTTCTAAATTGGGTTTTATATTTTTGGTTATTAAATCGGCCAATAAGATCAATTCTGTTACTTTTTTTTTGAATTGTTATTAGGTTTAAGTTTCTCACTGTAAATAGTTCGTTTTTCTATTTATTTTTGTTAAATAGATTTAAGTGTTTTGAGAAATTTGTTTTGATTCAATTTAATTAAAGCGTTCACACGAATTAACTTGCGGGCGCGCTGTTGCGAGACCTACAAAACAAGAGATGTCTTCTGACCAACTAATTAGCAGCCTTTCCTGAGTCCTGAAGTTCTGAGTTGTTGTTGGTAAGCTTAAATAACCGTAGTTGTTTGGTACTAATGCTGCAAGAGAGAAGATGCACGACCACACTTCCAGAGTGCCTTTATTACTGTGAATTTTAATTATAGGTTATCAAAATAGCTACTAATTAATATGGGGCAAAAAATAATCATAGATGAAATGATTAACGCTACCTCAATATGTCATTAGCAGGAGTCTATAATCATATTCGGTCATATAAAATTTGGTGACAGCGGTGGGATTTATGGGGATCAACCACACTGATCCTCATACAAGGAAACTATTTTCCAAGGTCGAGAGGTCGACTTCATGCACTTCACATAGGTCGCAACAGAGGAAGCTTGGAACTACTTGACAATGGTGGATTTCGTAGCACAATTATGGGTACATCCAACGAGCGTACGAGCCGCCTGGCCTATGGAACAACATGACATTTCAGTAGTGGCATTCTTTGCAATGTTTGGGTCATCAAGAGGAGACCAGAACACGAAGGAGACAATGCAGGGACTGGTTAAGGACTCAGAAGAACGTGACAGTGAAACGTGAAAAGCGGTACATTTTCAGACTAGTGGAAAAGTGCGTGTTCGTGGAAAAGTGAAACTCGATCGCCAAAGACTGCACTTAGTACATGTGTTTTAAAGGAACTTCTTGATGAAGAAAGAAGAGTAACGAGGATTAGGTTAAGGGTTATTGTATCAATCTACAAATTGATATATTGCAGCGTAGTTGAGATTTCTATTCTTTTACTTCCCTTTTGTGGGAAAATGTTCAATCTAAGGGGGAGGGTAAAAGAAAACAAATCTCAACTACGCTGCAATTTATCAAATTGTAGATTGATACAATAACCCTTAACCTAATCCTCGTCACTCTTCTTTCTTCATCAAGAAGTTCCTTTAAAACACATCTGCTAAGTGCAATCTTTGGCGATCGAGTTTCACTTTTCCACGAACACGCACTTTTCCACTAGTCTGAAAACCTACCGCTTTTCACGTTTCACTGTCACGTCCTTTTGAGTCCTTAACCAGTTTCTACATTGTCTCCTTCGTGTTCTGGACTCCTCTTGATGACCTGAACGTTGCAGAGAATGCTACTACTGAAATGCCATGTTGTTACATAGGCCAGGCTGCTCGTACGCTCGATGGATGTATTCATAATTGTGCTACGAAATCCACCATTATTGAGTAGTTCCAAGCTTCCTCTGTTGCGACTTATGTGAAATACGTGAAATCGACCTCTTGACCTTGGAAAATAGTTTCCTTGTATGAGAATCAGTGTGGTTGATCCCCATAAAACCCACCACAGCCACCAAATTTTATGTGACAGAATTTGATTATAGACTCCTGCTAATGACATATTGAGGTAGCATTAATCATTTTATCTATAATCATTTTTTGCCCCATATTAATTAGTGGCTATTTTGATAACCTATAATTAAAATTCACAGTAATAAAGGCACTCTGGAAGTATGGTCGTGCATCTTCTCTCTTGCAGCATTAGTACCAAACAACTACGGTTATTTAAGCTTACCAACTACAACTCAGAACTTTAGGACTCAGGAAAGGCTGATAATTAGTTGGTCAGAAGACATCTCTTGTTTTGTAGGTCTCGCAACAGCGCGCTCGCAAGTTAATTCGTGTGAAGGCTTTAATTAAATTGAATAAAACAAGTTTCTCAAAACACTTAAATCTATTTAACAAAAATAAATAGAAAAACGAACCATTTACAGTGAGAAACTTAAACCTAATAACAATTCAAAAAAGAACTAACAGAATTGCTCTTATTGGCCGATTTAATAACCAAAAATATAACCGCTGTTACTCTTTACTCCGCTATATACCTGGATATAGCCATATTTAAACTCCGTTACGTACTTACACCGCTATATCACCACCCGATATTCTTGATATCTAGATATAGCACACAAAATACTCCATCTTCTTCACTCTAAACTCCAAAGAAGACAAATCGACACAGAGCCGCCTTAAAATTTCCTTAATAAAGGTTACTTCACCCCTTATTTATTTATTTTAATATCTCTCCACAAAAAAAAATAAATTAACGCGATATTAACCGCCCTTTTAACCTAAATTTTGTATTATAAATAAACTCTACAAAAAAAATAATTAACGCGTTATAAATCGACAAATACTCTAACCCTGATCTAATATTACACACGCCCAAACAATAAAAAAAGTGTTTAGCTATTATCTCGATCACAGCTAGCAAAATATTATCTCTCCTGAAAACCCTAAATTGCCTAGCAACTTTCTAACCAAGATTTTAAATATTTTCCCTTAAAATATTAACTTTTTAATTAAACTGAAATAAAGAAAAGGAAATTCGACTAATGAAATTTCCAAAGCTATAAATCCACTAGTCATGAACGTGTCAAAACAACAAAACAAAACAAAAAAAAAGTAAATTTTCAAATTAAAATATTAATCTTGCAACTACGCAAATTTTATTTATCAAATTCTTTAAAGCAAAAATTCATTTTTATTAACAACCCTTAAGCTTGCCACCAAATTTTAAAACAACATAAGCACATTTATCCTTCTATAAAATAATAATAATAATTTCCCAACAAGTGACAAAAGTAATTAGTATGCAGGTATGTGCAACTGATGACCTGAATCTGTTGTGGTTTTGTGCCATTATCTAACCTGAATTTTAATTATAGGTTATCAAAATAGCTACTAATTAATATGGGACAAAAAATGATTATAGATAAAATGATTAACGCTACCTCAATATGTCATTAGCAGGAGTCTATAATCAAATTCTGTCACAATACTGCCGAGATATGGCTTCAATCTATGTAGATGTACTGCTTTTATTTTGGCTTTGGGACTTCGGTGGATTCTATAAACAATGTCATTGATACTCTTCAGAATATTACATGGTCGTTCCTATGCTGGCATCAACTTTTGGTGTTTTGCCTTTCTGCTTCTGTGGATGGTAGTAGTCAATAGCAAACAAGATATATTCCAGCAAATACTTCTTCATTTTTCCCTTCACTCTTGTGCTTGGACCATAGCATTGTTTACACCCTAAATTTACGTCTCGACAGTAGTTAACTCAGAAAAATATTTGTCAAAGTTTGTCTAGAATCATTTTAACTCATAAATGAGCACCGAACTTTCTATTGTGACGTTCTTTTCAAAACAACTGAAAGTTTATTTCTGGGTACTACCAACTATGCTTTGATTCTCTTGCCATTGGCACTTTCCAAGAATCTCTTCAGATTTTTAATCAATAGCGAGTTCCACTGAGCCCAAAGTGCCCTGAATGTAAGTTTATTTAAGACATCTTTCCTAACTAGGCCGCCTTACATTATTTTATGCAAGTTGGTCTTTTCTCATCTGAGCTGTACTCCACACTGTATAAATGTCAAAAGTGACTCTCCGAATAGGAAACCCTTCTCTTTGTTCCATTTTGCCACAGTGTTTACATTTTTCCTTACATGAACTTCATTACAAGGCATCTGTTTTGTAATGGAGTCTTCCTAGTATATGCATGAAAAATTGCATTGCTACAGTTTTCCAAGTCATCTGGCTACTTGTCCTTCAGGCTGCTTCATATTTAGGAGCCATTTAAGAGCATACGTCTATTTTTATTAAAAATTCCTGTTCATACAAATATTTGGGAAAATGTTCCACAGCTTTAATCATAGCGAGCAGTGGTTTTCTCCTAGCACAATAATTTCTTTCGAGTTTTGATACTATATCCGAAACAATAAAGCTCCTACCCCTATGTTGCTGGTATCAGTATTCAATATGAATTTTCCTAATCTTGTGAATAGCCTATAATTGGATTGGAGCATAAGGCAGCTTTGAGATTTTGAGAAACTTGATCAAAATTAGAATATCATTGTTAAGAAATATTCTCTTCAGTAAGGTTATGTATTGGTGAAGTAATATTCCAAGAATCTTCTATAATATGTGAACCTGAGAAAGCTTGTCCTTTCATGTTTGTGATGTTATCGAGACCAATGTAGATTCTGTTTGGTGAAAATAACTGTCAAGAAATTCAATTTTTTGTTTGAACAGTAAGCACTTCGTTGGTTTAAGATGAAGATTAGCATTTGCATAGTTGCAAAAACTTCCTGTAGATATTGTAAGTGTTCATAAAATATTTTTCCCATAACTATGACATCATCTAGGTAGTACTATTTCCATTAGCCGCTCAAAGGTTGCGGGAGTCCGAATGGAATAACATTAAAGTGATACAGACCAGCACCAGTGGAAATAGCAGTCTTTTTCTTACCTTTATGTTGAATGTCTACTTGTTAACATCCACTTTTTAGATCCAGTCTGAAAAACAATTATAATCCATCCAACGTTGTCAAAGTGTAGTAAATTTTAGGAGATGAATAGCTGTCTTTCTTAGCGACGTCGTTAAGCTTCTTGTAAATACAAAATCTGGTAATTCCATCCCTCCCTCATTTAATATTTTATCTACAAGTCACTCTACTTCCTGGAATATGTTTCTGAGAAGAAAGGAAGGTGGCTGGCGTATTGGTTGTGCATTACCAGTATTTATTTCATGCTGGATGATTTTCATCCTACCATTATTATCATTTTTTGCTTCAAAAACATCATTATGTATCCTTATAAACTTCTTGGCTTCTTCAAGTTCTTGTGGCGAAAGATATTTCCAGTTTATCTGGAGCTGTTCAATTAGTCCATTATATGATGACTTTGATGTAGCTTTGCCGGGTTGTCTACATTTTTCCTCCTATTTTACTTGCTCATATTATACTACTTCGTCTCTTTTGTTAATTCGGACCTAGTTAGAACGAACATTGGTTATTTTATTGGTATAATTTCATTTGAATTGACTAATGCCTTAACTACCAGAATATTTACAGAGTGTATCGGGTTGCCAAACTAATCCAACGCGGCTTCCAAATTTCTTGTTCAGTCTTCCGTAAATGATTTTCTCTCTACTTTCCTTCCTACTAGTGATTTTTTTAGCAATGACTTTGGTTGGTTCGATATTATGATTCTTCAATAGAATAAATTCTTCAGTGCCAAACTTTAGGATGTTAAGCTTGTTGTCGAAGGAAAATCTATGTTGAGAAATTTGTCCCATTCCCTGAAAAAACCGTCACCTGTGTTGGCAACTAACACCAAATAATTTAATTTTAGCGTTCCAAGTTGAAGCTCCACTTACGTTTCTCCAATCATATCAGCTGATTTTTCAGTTGCAGTTCTCGATGTTACTTTTCTGGATCTTAAATTTATCAACAAAGTTACTACTGCAACAGAGTCAATAGTTATGGTAATAGCTGTAACATCGACTTTCTCTTCAATTATACGACTGTCGACAATGCTTCCTAGGCTACGGATACAAATAATTTTGGGGTTTTTTTCGATAGTGCTCAATCCTCGCCCCTTAGCATCGACTAATTTCATTTTTCCTGATTTTCTTGTGTGCAGCTTCTGAATATTGAACGAGACCTTATGTATCTAGTTCACCCACATCTGTAATAGTCTATCTACTTTCTTATATAATATAGTATCACTTCTTATGTTTATTTTTGATTCGATGAATCCTTGCTTTCCTCTATATTACTGGCTCTTATTTTTCGCCTTGACATATACGTAACATACGCTTCTTCCGTAGGTCCTGGGTAAGCCAGATGAACAAGGCATCGAACATATGTTTCATAGTCTCGTAAACTTTCTCCATTTCTCTGATATCTTTACTTGAATTATGACTGGTATAACTGGCGCCAAATCTTCTTTCCAATGCAATAACTCTAGTGCTGATCTTCGACGTGCAATTACTAATGGAGTAGCCATTTCTTCAAGTGCCGGTTATTTGAAGCAGCGGCAGCATCATATTGGAGCATTTGTACATGATCCAAAATGTTTGGGCATCGCAAGCTGGGAGTTTGATGTTCTGTCCGGTGGTTATTTCTTTATCAGAAGCTTATTTTATTGACTTCTGTCTGAAGATTTTTCGTTTTAGATTCTGCTGTCTAACATTTATTTCACTACTTGTTGCATTGCTCATATGTCTTGACTCACAATTGATACAATACTACTTCCTTTTTAACGTACTTTTACTTCTATCTCGTCTATAATTTCTTTCACTTTTTGTCACATTTCTGGTATGTATTTTCGCACTTCGCCTATATCTTCCATAAACTTTTGCGTTTGCCTCAGTATTTTTTCACCGAATTTTTGCTTTTATTCTATATTATAATGACCTCTTGTTTCTATTTGCAAAGTTTATCTTGATATTTTTGACAGTTCTCCTCTTGTTTTTCTAAAATGCGACGTTTTTTCTTCTTATTTTTCTTTTTTTTTTGACGAGTTTCTTCTTCTTGTTTTTCCTTCAGACGACGTTATTCTTCTTTCTGGCGACTTTCTTCTTCTTTTTGGTGACATTTTTGTTCTTCTTGTTTCCCTTTAAGGCAACATTCTTATATACGTTTCATAAAATCAGCCAATGTTTTATTTGCTCTATTTGACCGGTGTGTTGTCTAATATTTACCATAGAAACTTCTACAATGTAGTTGAAAACTCGGTTCTATACTTTTTTCTTGATGCTAAATTTCATGGCTTTTATCTCTTCTAGTTTACAAATAGAATATCAAAAATCTGATTTCAAACTTCTTTCTTGATGACAAATTCGATGGCGAAGTCTGTTTTTCGCTATCTTTTTGGGTTTCAAAATAGAACGTTACAGACCCTTATCGAATATTAGTCTTATCTTCTTACTTAATGACAAACTCAACAGTAAAGTCCATCTTGTTACAATTTTTTCTTCTTATATTTTCACTTCAGATAAAAACAACACTTTTCACTAATTACTTTCAGCTTTTTACGAACTACTTGCTAACATCTTCACCATTCAAATGCAACTAAAACCTAAATCCTTATTCTACCTATTTATATACACCTCTAGAACATACTGGATTTAAAGTCTAGAATCTCACTAGAACTATTAGTGACAATGATGACTAATCGACATAATATTTCTATAGGGACGCTGCTCCTAGTACTTCGTTAAAATATTTCTTTAAGGATGAGGCCGAATTCCCTTAGCCCTTCGTTACAATATCTTGGTTTAATCAGAACTTCATATTGGGCATTCCATTTTGTTCATTTTTCATTTACCTAATGGCTCTTCTATGACTATCAGTATAGTGTCACTAAGTCTCATCTATGCTGTTTCAACGTCATCGTCCTTCAAAATCTTGTTTTCACTAATCTTCTCCATTAATTTTCGTTGGTATAAATATTTTGTGGAATCATCAGTGATGGACTCTATATTAAATTTTCGATGGTTTCGTTCTTATTATTTATTTTTATTTGTACACAGCCCTCTATTTTGGCTAACACCAGGTTATGGTGAATTTCTGTGTTTGCTAAGCCCTTATATCTAGTATTTTCGAGTGGTGAACAATTTGGTTTGTGACAATTTAGTCTATGATTGATTTTTGTCCCCTGGTGTTCTCCAAGTGTATTTATGTTGTTGTTTATGGGTGTAGAACGTATTGTTAATTTGTAGTTCGTCATGTGTATAAAATTAAATAAACTCTTCCCCAGTTATTTGGTGTTTCCTTATTGAATCGATTTTGCTGCCGTAAAGGATTCCATAACCAATCCTTGATCTGATTTCTCCATAAATCATGACTTCCTCTTGCTTCGGTTAGGGGAATTCTGAACCTCGTCCTAGAACGAGTCTCTCCTTTCTTGGGATTTATTTATATCATGAGAAAACAAGTAATCTTGTAAAATGTGTTCTTGTTTCCTTTGTGTCTTGAAACGTAATTTGCAGTCTGTCGTGATATTTTATGTCATTTATGTTTTTCTTGTTAAGTACGAGATTTTAAACAATATGACTGTCGCTCGATGTGTATAAAATCAGTGGAACGAACCCATGAGCAACAACTGATTTAACATATTTTTATAATGCTGACAAATAATCTTTTATCACAACGCTAAGAGAAATAACAAGTATCTCTAACGTTTACGATTAGTTTATTTATTGATTGTTTACTTTCAAGGAGATTAAATGTGCTTTTGAAACAATGAGTTATCTGAGATTATGCCATTATCCTTAACACCTATTACCTTAAAATATAGGCCACTGAATTTATGATAGAAGATTTATTTAGTCATTTAAAATTACGCCAAATAGATTGAATTTGGGATACTTAATGGAAGCTAGAATATCAGAAAGGGTTAAAGGGTATTTAGAGGTAATATTTTTATAATGAAAAGAGGTAAGCTTTTACAATTTTTTGTATTTTAGAAAGGTTTTGGAAGCTATTTATAATTCTGAATAATCTCCTTATCCATTTAAATTCTAGAAGGTATAAAGTTTAGGAGCTTTACGTATTTAAGCGTACAGTTTTTAGGCATACTTTTAACTCCTTTTATGGAATTAAGTAAGTACACGCTATTGGGCTTTACGTAAAGAAAATCCAGGTGATTTCCTTTTTTATTTTATAGGTTTTTTTTCAAGAAAATTTATCTTTTTCAAGTTACGAAAGTCTCGTATCGTAAATTGTAGCTTAGTTATTTACTTAAGTTAAAACTATAAAAATTAATTTGTTTATCAACTACTTCGTCTAGTACCGTACGATGAACAGTTAATGGAGTTAATTCCGAGCGTTGCGGATCTATTATTATTTTTCCTTTTTATTTTTTCCTATGAATAACAGGTTACCTCTTTTCTCATTCAGATCGTTAAAGGAAGAAGGATAGACAGTTTATTCTTTGCAAATTCTACTATGGTTCTCCCTTGTTTCGGATCCCTAATGGTTTCGCCAGTAAAGCTGTAAAGAACCAAAATTTATTTTTCCTTTAACGGTAGGAAGCGGTTACTTAATTTTTAAGCTTCTCACTATTCCGGTGTATGTATGGATATTGTTTAACTGTTAATATTTCACAGTCAGGGATCGACAATATCTGCAGGACTATCACCGTGTTGATGTGTTTCGGAATTTAGATTTTATATAGACAGTTTTTTTCAGTGAATTTTGCTGTTGATTCCACTGACGAGACCATTAGATGATCGATACTTGTATTCCAGTGTATATATATGTCGTTTAACAGTCAATATTTTACAGTCTGACATCGAAAATGTCTGCACGATTACCATCCTGTCGATGTGTCTCGGAGTTTATATTTTATATAGACAGTTGTTTTCTGTGAATTTTGCAGTTGGTTCCACTGACGAGACCAATAAGTGATCGAAACGCGTATGAAGAGTGGAATTTCCACGAAATAAACCAGGTACCTACCTTTTTCTTCCAATGGTCTGAAGGAGAAAAATAGTTATTTACTAAACTAATTCTACGACCGGGAATATTTCTTATAGTGTAACATTTAAATTTACCAGTTTGCATCATGTTTTTAGTAATATGACATAATTTATATATTTTTACCTGATTAAAACTGTAATTTAAAATTGTAAACATGGAATTTGTTTTTTTTTTGGTTCACAACTCTTTTGGTCTTGTAACTTATCACTTTTTTTTTCTTAACACAGTTTGTAAATTGCTGTAGTTTATATATCACATTATTTGGTTTGAATTTAAAAGTAATAAAATATTTTATTTTTAATAAATTCTCATTTATTTACAATCCATTTCAGTATTAAAAATATAAGGTTATAGTCAGTAATATAGTTCAGTTAGTATTTGTTGTGGATGTATACCCGATTCATCTGACAAGAGCACGGCATGTAGAGACCGATCATTTAAGGTTGAGTATACAGTATGGAATTTGTAGTAATTTTTCTGAAGTTTGTTTTTATCATGATTAGTAACTTTGGACTGTTTGATCATAATTTTCTTTTTGATAATTTTCCATGGCTTGCCACTATTTGATGTATTACCTGGTAATCAGTGTAAATTCGGAACTAGGTTAGAGTGCTCCAGGTTGAGAATAAGGTTGGCAAAAATTAAAAACAAATATCCCTAAGATTTGTCACGTCTGATTGCGAGAGAGATTTTCATTTTCGTTTCTTTTACTGTTAAACCGTCGAAGGCAGTAGACCAATCCTACCATTAGATTTGAAAGGGCAGACGGTCAAGTATTTTTTTCGTTAAAGTTCACTAATCAATGAGGTAAGATTTTGCCCCTTATCATTACGAACATGTGGTAAAAATAACATTTTGCTTCAGGGCTATCTGACGCAAGTTCTTTTTCATCTTTGGCTTCGTCTCATTCCGTGTACTGTGTTTTTCCATTCTGATTTTCTCAGCTGTTAAGGCTTTCTGATTCTTCTGGCTCTATTTTTCCTGGCCGTGTTACCACGACGATTTTGACCTGCACGATTGGGCTCACCCTGCATTTGGTTGGTGAGTTGGGATTATTATTAAGAAAGGATATATAAAAAAATTGTAGGTATCATTCTGATTTATGTGCATAATAATTTTTTTGGAATAAAATGAAATTGTTATTTTGTTTTAATTAAGTTGTTTCATTATGGAGCTATACACTAGCAGTCAGTAAATTAAAATCATTCCTAATACCTATGTGTTTTCCTGTTTAATCACTAGGTAAGTAACACAGATAATTTAAAACAGGTGGCGCCTATTGGGTAATCAAAGCAGAGCACAACTATCTCTAAAAGAGATACGAACTTAGCCTCGGACATATTGAGGTGCCGTACGCATCCGTTGCCGTACCCTGTAAAAAGGGAGACGCTGCAATAGCGTACATAATTTTTAAGCTTTTTACTAATCGGGTATATGTATAAATGTCTTTTGACTTTTAGTCTTTTGTAGTCTGGCATTGAAAATTTCTACTGGTTTAACATCCTGCTAACGCATTTTTGAATTTAAATTTAATATGGTCAGTTGTTTTCTATAAATTTTGTTCTTGGTTTATTACAGCACCTTTGACGCGATCATTAGATGTTCGAAACGCTTATAGACAGAGAACCAGAATAGAATTTGCAGGAAATAAACTGTCTATCTTTTTCCCCTAATGGTCTGAAAGAAAAAAGCGATAACTTATTAAACTAATCCCATAGCCGAGACGATTTCTCTAAATCTTACTTAATTTTTAAACTACTCCATTTTATGTATAGATGTCGTTGGGCTGTTGATATTATACAATCCAGAATCGAAAATGATTGCAGGTTTAATATCCTGCCGACGCTTCTCGGAATTTAGATTTTATGAGGACTATTGTTTCCTTTGAATTTTGTTTTTGGCTTGTTACAGTTCCATTGACGAAATCATTGAGTGTGTTAAATGCGTATAGATAGAGAAGTAGAGTAGAATTTGCAGGAAATAAACTGTCTATCATTTTCCTTTAACAGTCTAAAGAAGAAAACCGGTAACTTATTAAACTAATTCTCTATACATTGTTTAATTTTTAAGCTTCTCACTACTCTGGTGTATAAATAGATATCATTAAACTTTTGATATTTTACAGTCTGGCATCGAAAATATCGGTAGGTTTAACATACCGTCGATATGTCTCGAAATTTTAATTTTATATAGATAGTCTATGAATTTTTAGGTGTTCGAAATCGATATATTGGCCAATTTTAGATTAAACCTAATCTCACTATTTATACTACACTCCATCATATCGTTTTGTTTTCGTATTTTATGCCAATTTTATGTTTTGTGTGTGGAACTACCGTATTGCAATGAATACTTTTGCTAAAAATATTACGAGAAACTTCCTGCGCTTACCGTAATTACACATTGGAAACTGGAGAAAATATTGTTCTTCTTAAATTCCCTAAAAATCCATTAAGGTAAGCCTTTGAATCACTATTTGCAGAAATAATAAGGATATTAAGAAATAAGAAGTAAAGTAATGGTCCAAATTAAAAACTTTAATATTCCTTTTACTTTTTCCCAGTGTCACACAGTGGGTCGCGAGGCAAGCAAGGCATCTGATTAATTTGTGTAGTTCTGATACTAAATATCGTGTTTATTATATTCTTGTTGTATTTTACTTTTTTTCTGACCTTCAATCATTGTATTATTATTTAACATGAGAAGTAAAACATTTATAAAATAGCATACCTGTGACAAATTAATATATTTTACCTTCAAATTGCTAATTAAAATTTTGGCCCATTTTATAATATAAAGCTCTTTAATATCGGTTCTAGGTTTATTGGAAATGCAGCTTATTTCAGTATTTTTGATAATGTTCTGGGTATTTAATCATATTCTATACAAAATTATTTTTTTAATTACCATAATTATTTTTTTTTTCAAACATGTCACTGGTTAATTTTTGAGTAGCAACTTCCTGTTTACTATTTTATGTAAAATGCGATGGAAATATGTATCGGTTTAAACTAAAAAAAACACAGCGTTGCACAAAACGGTAAACCCAAAAACTAGAACTGAAATTAAGTTATTTTATATATCAAAATAAGCCTGGTATAGGTGACAAGGAATGTTCAAGTAATATCTCAAAATGTAACGTGATCGTGAAATTATCCAGTATATCAAAGTTTTAAATAGATCTTCATGAGACCCATTCGCATTAATATCAGTATTGTAGTGTTCACAGTTGAGTACAACCTCCTCAAATCAAACTCCTTGAAATTCTTCATTTAATATCAGTAGTGAACATAACCCGATTCGCTCGATCCCCCCACTCCTCGACCTTGACCTTGACCTTGCTTCACCCCTCTTTGGCCCCGCCCACATGTCCTTGTCATTGACCTTGAAAGTGCACGTGTGCTTTGGCCTTGGCCTTGTGTTCAAGGTTGTGTGTGTGACCTTGACCTTGACCTTGGTCGAGACGACCTTGACTTTGTTGAAGGTCATCTTGGGTGTGTGACCTTGAAGTAGTTATTTGTGCATTGTAATAGTGTGGGATGATCTTGAAATGATTTCGACCTTGCAAATTGTTCTATAAATTGTGCGAGTCTACTTGCATTCATTCAGTGTGAAATGTCAGATACGGAACTATCTAAAGAAAAAATTATAGAGCAAGTCGGCAGAGTAATTTGTTTATATCAGAGTAATTTAAAAAGTTTGTGTGATTTTGAAGAGAAGGATCTAGCATTTTTTCCTCTCGAATATTTAAAAACTTGCGTTGATACGCTGAGTTTACGGCAAATTTGGGATAAGCTGCCAGCGTCATATCGGTGTAACAAGGAACTACAGTTAAGCTTACCCTGTTACATTCACTATGAACAAATATATCGTCATCATATAGATGGGCCACCACCAGCAATAAAAAAGTGTCGTGAATGTAAAAATGAGTGAATAATATGAATAGTGCTTTGCAAGAGACAGTAAAAAAATTGGGCGATGAGTTCACTGAAACGGCTAGTAATTATTTCAATGATGCAATGAAAAGTCGAGCAGAATGGGCGTCGCGCTATTGTGATTTGGCTTATGAATATGAAAAGGCTGCGAATGCATGTCGTAAATATTGCAGCAAAACAATAAATTTACAAGACTTTGTTCGTGAGATAAAAAAGTTGGGGTTTAGTGACTGTTTGGAAAAACTGATTAGGTTCATTGCAGATCCGGTTGTGTTAGATGAAATTAGAGTGTAGGACTTAAGTTTAACGTAGTAGTAGTTAATATGGAAAGTTTAGTGCGAGAAATGTACGAGGAATTTCTAATTTCTGCAGCCTGTTCGGAATTTTACGCATATGAAATGCAAGATTCGGAGGCTCAGGACTTTAGTGTATTTTTTAAGTATATGGACCATGCCGAAGTGTGTCTTTTAGCTAGTATAGTTTGTAAGAATTTTCTTAGAAATAAAAATAAACAATTATTATTGAACAAATTAAGGAAATTAGGTTTAGGTGATAATGTTAAACGCATAGAAGAATGGCAGAAAAAAATCAATGAATAAAGTACATAAAATGTAGTTATTTGTTTCATTATATTTTGTCCTTGAAGTTATCCTTATACCAATTTAAATGTGTGACGTCATTTGACCTTGAATACTCCTCCCACTATTTCTATCGTTAAGCTACCCCCACCATTGTTACAATTCGACCTTGAAACCTCGCTATAAAGGTTCGTGGGAGAAGAAGTGACTTCAAACAGTCGCAGATATCAGTGGCATAAACATCAAATATTTTGTTCGTGTAGTGTTCTGAAAGTGCTTTTATATTCACGGTAATTTTTGGATTTATATACCATTTTTTTCAATAATGAGTATTGCAAAAGAAACTCTAGATGAAATTAATGAAATGTTTAGCAAAGATTTCGAGGTTTTAGAGAAAAAAAAGGTTACCGAAATGATTGTAGGCAAAGTGTATAAAATTGTAAAGATGGTTTCAATGACTACACGATTTGGTAAAACTCTTTTAGTGGCTTTACACGATGACGGTGATAATAGCACATTTGAGACTTTTTTACCAAAACGTGTGGCCGAAACACTACCTGACGATATTGTAGATATTATGAGTAAAACTAAAGATAAATACACTCTAACTTATTTGGGGCAGGGCACTAGAGTTTTTGGAAACAATACTCGAACATTATTACGTTTTGGCTCATTGGAGTAAATTGTATGTAAATTGTTTGAAAAAAAGGATGTAATTAAATTTAAAATATAGTTGCACATGTCAGAATACTTACGCGTGTTCATTATTTCTGTTAAAGATGTCTGCCGATGCGACGACGACGACGACGACCGCCAACGAATGTGTAGATAGATACATATTTTGGTTGGGGAGAGAATTAAGAAATAGGGCTCACGATATGTTAGATAGCGTAAATGATTGGTCGCATATTGATGTAACCAAAGATCAATATAAGAACGAGATCAGGGATACAATCAATTTTATGGCTGGGGCACACTTGTGCGACAAATTTTTATATGGTTCCATAGACATGGATACATTTTGTGCTGAAATGGCTGAAGAAGAATTAAAAGAATACCTCGTCAATATTCCACATTTACCAGGTGAGCTTGCTGCAAAATATGAATTGGTTTCTGCAACAGCAACAGCCCAAGACGTTGACGATCGAAATAGTGTCGGATGGGATAGAATTTTGAGCAACGAAAACGAAGACATGGAAAATTAATTTTTTATAATTTTTGTATTTGTGCAATTAAATAACTGTAAATAAATATCTGTTACAATCACAGTTTTATTTTATTTCTTTTATAAACATACCAACCCAGTAGATCATAGTCAGTGTTTCTTTTTCTCAGCTGAAATATTTAATATAAGTAGGGCAAATAAAAATAAAATAGTTTAGTAAAGATTGAAAATGAGTCGAGGAAACAACACAATTGATAAATTTGGTCGTCAGAAATATAATGAAAAATATCATATATTATCTGGGCCACAAGGGGTTGGTTTTAAACTTACAGCGGATGGGCAGTATGATATGGGTGGAAAAATCATAACCAACTTAGGCGAACCTAAAGATGATGACGATGCTGTGACAAAACACTTTGTTAATAGAAAGTTTTACAATTTTGCAGTTGTAATATGTGACATATTTAACAAGGATGTCCTCCCCATGATATACAAAAATAATAGTGAGCTTAAAACAAAAATTGAAGTTATGCAGAAAATACTCTATCATCAGCCTTTAAATGACTCATTAAGCGCACTGTCGTACGACTCGACTTCAAAAAAAATCTAAAAAAAGCAGTTTAAAGAATAGGAGAACGCACTCCGAGTGGCATAGCCTTGAAGATAACGTCGTAGTCGTCGGTGAATTGGACCTTCCCTCCAAGAATATTGAAATGTTATTTATGTGTATGATGTTTTATTGTCATTGTTTTTAATAATGAAGATTGAAATAAAAAACTTTATTTTACAATATATTGTTTATTTATTTTACATTTTAAATAAAAAAAATATAGTCATACAATATGTTATTTAAACAATATTAGCTTTATCTATCCAAGAGTTGAAGTGGTTGGGAAATCCTAGCCATTTGACAAATAATTGTTCGATGTGATTTTTCTTGCGTTGTCTAAGAACCTTTTCTACTAGATAAACGTCAGGACTGCTTGTTTTTTGTAGTTCTGATTCGTAAAAACACCCTCTTATAGGCTGACCTTCTAACGATTCCAACAAGTAAGTAGGTGGATTTGTAACGTTAACTTTTACAACTTTAAACAATTCGGTTGACCAAGAGGGCGTATATCCTTTCTCGAATAAGCTTTTGTACTTGCTAATACGCACAATGTCACCCATGGAAAACTTAAATTTTTTAGGTACAATTTTTAAATAATCATATGCTTTAATATGTGTTTTTTCTTGCACGTCTGCAGGCTTCATTCCAATGGTGCGATGTTTCGAATGGTTATAGGTTTTTGTTACTGCCGATAATATATGTATCCATTTGTAAGATCCTCTTGTCGAGAATTGTTTATATAAATTATTTTTTAAAGTCCTTATGACTCGCTCAACAATTGCAGCTTTCTTTGTGCTGTATGTGGAATAATGATTTATATTATATTTTTTCATCAGGGCTTGAAAGTTTGTATTATAGAACTCCTTTCCTTGATCACTTTGCAGATTTGTTGGTGTATATGATGCCTCTTCAATGATGCTTTTCATCGCATTAGTAACTTCTATACCAGTCTTGTTTTTTATGGCTTTGGTATAGACAAATTTCGAGTAACAATTTATACAGACCAAAATATAACGATAACCATCGTTTTCATCAGCATACTGCTGCATTTCAGCCAAATCAATTTGCCACAAATCTCTGTATCCTTTTATTATCGTGCGCCGTCTTACAAAATTTTTTCTAGCCGTTCTATGTAGTTCATTAACAATCTTGATTTTTTCTAGACTGGGCTCCATATTATTAGTAATACTAAAGGTTTCAGATCGAAGGAAGAACTGAATAATATCATTAAATATTGAGCTTAATATATTATATCTTCTTCTCGTAATTCCTCTATGATTGACATAATTTCATTTTCGTGTCCAGTGTGACCGGCCATTTTGGAACTCCACAACAAACGTAAACGATCCACCAACTCTTTAGCTTTGTTCCAGTAGACATATTGAAATTTTTTCGAAGATAATTTCTTGTTCGTGGGTAACTGTAGTTTTTCCGAGAGATTTTTTCTTGTAATAGTACCACCTAATTTTGTGCCCATTATCAGAGGTTTAATAATTCGTAAATATTTGTTCCATCTGGTCTCCCGTAAACCATCACTTTTTTTAAAATTGTTGTAGACAGCATTCGTTGATTCCAAAATTTCCTTGTACGTTGAAAGTACATTATCACTTAATTGTTGTTGTTCCTTGCCTACACTTGGGGGTGTTTTAAGAAATAACAAATCATAAAGTGCCGGTGATCCACCATATTCTGCAATATTTTTCCCTTTTTTGTATAAGACAATATTTCCATTTCGAAAACGCACCTCTAAATTACCAATAAAATTTTTGTTATCTGTTTTTGAACCAAAACGTACACCATATACAGTATCGTATAGAGATGGTTTCGAACGTAATCCTTTCAGGTGTGCGTTTAAAGTATCGGAAGTTGTGGTGTCAGCGGATGCGAGAGATGTATTAGTTGATGTCGAGGGTGTATCAAACACCGATTGGCTAATATCTTCTTTTGAAATGCGATGCTGCTGCTGCTGCTGCTGAATAGGTGTGGAGGTTTGAAAGGAATGTGTAGGTCGGGGAAAACCTGATATTTGAGTCGACTGCACTGATGTACTGAGACTATGTGGCTTTGTAACTGGATAATGTTGTTGCTGTTGTTGTTGCTGCTGCTGCTGCTGCTGACGTTGCTTAACCACATCAGATATAGTTGTCAACGGCTTAGAAATGGGTTCGTAAAACTTTTCCAATTCCACAACATTAAACTCTTTAGCCGCTTTAATTTGTTTAAATTTTTTTCTGACGGCATTGGTAGCTTCCACTAGTTTACGTTTTAAGTCGATCGCGTTATTCATGATGTTAACAAAGGACGTTTCAACAATCAAATGAGGGTTTTCTCTTATTATTACAGTAATATATAGCTATCAAATCCTTTGCGGTATCTTCCCGATTTCACATCACTGTCTTTATCAATTACTAAAAATCCATACTTATTATCCCAACATTTTGAGCACATTTCTTGAAATTGAGTAAAAGTTAGATCCGGTGAAACGTGGTCGGAAAATATGTGTTTCATATTCAACTCATCTTGTTTAAACATAATAATAAAATTGGCGTTGTCTCGCACAAGCTGTTTAGGCACTCGTGAATATGTTTGCGCTAGGTAAAAGGAGTCGATATTTTTATGACGTCCCATGCTAAAGTACGATCTTATAACATCTTGTTTTTCACATATAACATCATCAAAGATAAATATAGAGTTTGGTTTTGCATCGGACGGTACCACAATATTACTGGAATCACTAAAGGCATAGTAGCCTAAACCTTTGATGGGCGCTAAAATTTTCCTTAAATACTCATATTTCGGTTGATACAGAGATTTCGAGTAAATATAGACATTTTCGAAACGTAGCCCAAGGGGGTGTGTAAGCAGCGAAATCATGACATTAGTTTTTCCACAATTGGATGGACCAATTAACAGGCCGCGAATAGAGGAAGGAAGTAAAGGACCGTGTCTCTTCATTATCTTCTTTTCAAATCCAAGTCCGACTTTTTCATCGAGATTGTCAATAGGAAGTTTTTGTTTAAGATCGATAACGCGCATCTTAGGAAAATTTGATATTTTATAGGCAATTTTTCACAAAAACTGTCATTCAGATGCCGAGCGTCAAACGAAGTGGACGGTCTCACGTTTCCAACAAAACTGGATACGGTATTGTGAATTCGTTAATAAATAAATTACCATTCGAGGTACACATTCCTGGTTATCAATATTGCGGACCCGGAACAAAAGTAATAAAACGTGTGACAAGAGGTGATCCAGGCATTAATCCTTTGGATGCCGCATGCAAAAAACACGATTTAGCCTATTTACATAATAAAGACAACATAAGTGCGAGACATCGAGCGGATTACGAGCTCGAACAAAGTGCTTGGAATAGAGTAAAATCGAAAGATTCCAGTTTAGGTGAAAAAACAGCAGCTTGGTTAGTTACAAACATTATGAAAGGAAAACAACGTTTTGGTATGGGTGTACCATCATCATTATCAACAAAAAAAACATCTAGTAAAGGCACGCGTCATACAAAAAGGAAAGGTGTTATTAAAAAAAGTCGACATGTTCGGAAAGCCAGTTTCGGAACAGCTATTCGACAAGCAGTTCGAAGGGAATTATTAAAAGCCGGAAGTAAAAATGTGTTGGAAAAAAATGTCATGAATGCATCTAAAATAGCTCTGTCGGCAGCACGTAGATCGGTAAAAGCGGCAGGTGGCAAAAGGAAGGTTCGTACACCGAGAATAATACCGATTCCTAAAACTGGTGGAATATTACCATTAATACCAATTTTTGCCGGGTTATCAGCTTTGGGTTCATTAGCCGGCGGGGCAGCGGGAATTGTGCGCGCCATAAAAGCAGTAAAAAAAAGCAGCGAAGATAAAACCGGTGCCGGCCTGTATTTAAAATCGAAAGGAAATGGTTTGTTTCTAAAGCCATATCGTAAAGGTATGGGATTATTTTTAAATCGTAGATCAAAAAACTAATTGAATCCCTACCTCGAAGACCACTATCTAACATCGATATAGAAAAATATGCCAAAAAGAAAAGAATAGGACACTTTCGAGGCGTTTATATGAGGGATTTATTACCTAGACAAGGTCCTCGACGTTACGAAGCAGCAATAGTGAATTTGGATAGTACGCGTGGTGCAGGGACTCATTGGGTAGCTTATAGAAAAAATAATTCTAAAGTAACATATTATGACAGCTTCGGCGATTTACCCCCACCGATCGAATTGGTACGATATCTACAAACGGGATCGGAACCATCAAAAATTATTTACTATACATACGATCGTCAGCAGGATTTTGGAACAGTCTGGTGTGGACATTTGTGCTTAAAGTTTCTTGTCGAATCATCAGCGTAAAAGATGTCATCATCATCATCGTCACCATTAACACCGCAAATGGATCGCAATAACTATACTAAAATGTTGCAATCACTGAAAGCATTTCATCTAGCCGGTGGATTAAGGAAAATGACCGTGAAACAGTTAGAAAACATGCCCAAGGAAGTAATGATTGCATTAGCCCCAAATGAAATTCCATTCGTTTGGGAAAAGTTGCCGGAGCACCTTAAAAGCGATATCGATATATTAAAATATCAGTGCGGTTGCAAACATTATTTCAGCAGCAGCAGCAGCAATTTAAACGAGGTTATGACTGATGAGGATCTTACGGCTAGAAAAATATTTTGTTGTTATTGCAAAATCAGCGATGTGCGCATAAAAGCAGAAAATAGCATAAAAACATCACTATCTAATGCAGTGAGAAAAGGTGTGACGATGAATCTTTTTAAATGTTGCCGCTAAGAATAAAACCGAGATGTGTGATGTTTTAATGGTTAGTCATGTCTTATACGTTCACACTAACAGGACACTCGAGCGTCTTAAGCGCCGATTTTTATCCACCAGTCGAATTAAATAGAGAAAACAAATATGGTCTGGCATTGCTGGGATTTTACACATACAATTCAATTTTTAATGTGGACGAAAGCAACAATAAGTTTGCCTACATGAAGGAGGGTTACACCACCGAGCCGATACAATTGCAGATTCCACCTGGGGCCTATGAAATAGATGAGATAGGTAAAGCTATGTTGGAGGCTTTGAGGATTTCAACTGAAGAAAAGAACGATGGAATCTTTTACTTGGTTGCTAATAATAATACGCTGAAATGTGAACTGAAATCCCAATATACTATAGATTTCCGGGGAGAGGCGAGTATCGGTAAAATGTTAGGATTTAATCATACAGTGTTAAAAAGAGACAAAAAGCACGAATCAACCGAGATGGTGGAAATAATGAAAGTACGCATCATACGCGTAGATTGTAATATAATTTCCGGAGCATATATGAATTCGGTGGAAGGTCATACCTTGTTCGAATTCGATATCGACGTGGAGCCCGGTTACAAAATCAGTAAAGAACCACAAAATAATATTTATATGCCGTTAATGCCGGCAGGACGTCAGTTTATCGACAACATTACTCTTCGCATCTTGGACGATAGCGGTGATCTAATCAATTTTCAAGGCGAGAAAATAATCGTGAAATTGGAACTGAAGAAACTTTCATAGAAATGGGTTTTTGCTTCAATCGTCAATTGTGTGTGCTGTCGACTAAGATGGGGGAACCGCCGAAACATAATAAAAGTAAAAGAAGAGTTAACGTCAAGGTTAGTCGTCGTCCAGACGTTAGATCACAAACATCTCAACAGTTATCTGCCGAAGACTATAAATTTTTAAAATCAATCGGTCTTAAAGTGCGAAAATGATTTCCACCACCAGCGATAAAATAGAGGTTTTCTCCGAGCCCATCTTGGACAATTCCATTATTAGTCTAGAAGAGCATACGTATAAACCATACGGATCTCCATCATTCAACAATTCGGATGAAGTCCGTATCCCCATTAATTTTCAAGATATTATACTGGATATCGCCGAAAGTTACATATATATCGAAGGAAAATTTAAACCCATAGACGCAACGAAAAGATGTTTTTTATCAAATAATGCCCTCGCATTTTTGTTCGATGAAATTCGCTACGAGATGGGAGGTGAACAGGTCGCCGTGGTTCGTAAACCTGGAGTTACGACGACATTAAAAACCATGGTTTCATTCGGAAGTTTGCAACAAAGATCTCTCATGACGTGCGGATGGGGTCTCGACGAAGCAAACCAAGATATCGTAGACACGGCAAGTAACGTATTCTCCGGGAAATTACCCTTAAAATATCTTATGGGATTCGCCGAAGATTACGCAAAAGGTGTTTTCAACGTAAAACAAGAGCTTATTATGATTATAGCTCGCACTTTTACCAATTGTTACGTCGGCGAAGTAGAGGCAGAAATTAGTATCGACAAAATCGAATGGAAAATTCGTCACATCATTCCAGACGACAAGCAAAAATTGAAAATACTGTCTCGCATTAATAAAGGAGGAAACAACGCCAGTATTCAAATGGCATATCGTAAATGGGATCTGTACGAATTACCAGCTTTAAGGCAAACATCTTCCGACGTGTGGGCCTTGAGAACGAGTACAAGTCTGGAAAGACCGCGCTATATAATCGTCGGGTTTCAAGACAGCAATAATTGCGACAAGAAAGAAAAAAACGCAACCCAGTTTACCCACGCCGACGTATGCGACATTAGACTGTATCTGAATTCAACCGTTTATCCATACGAAAGATGGAATTTAGATTTCGCCAAGAAACTGTACGCAGCAGCCTATTACAATTACGAAAACTTCCAAAGCAGCTACTACGGGCGCGAGATAAACGATCCGATGATAACGTTCGCGGAATATATGAAAAACCCCGTTTTTATTATCAATTGCAGTCATCAACCAGAGGCGATTAACTCATCGACAGTGGATGTAAAATTGGAGTTCCAAACGAGAAAGAATAAATTCCCCAAAGACACTAAAGTGTACGCATTAGTTATTCACGACTCATTTTTTAGTTATAATGTATTAAACGGTTCGGTGACCAATAAATCTATATTTTAATGTATCTATTATATGTAACACAAAATAATGTTCTTGAATCAATAAATTTGTAATGAGTGAAGTAGTAGTTTTATATTTATTTGAAACCCAACCAAAAAAAAAAAAGCTGGCGGAAAAGCCCGCTCTTTAAGAAAAGAGTACGGGAATTTAGAAAATGGTGGTTTATTAAGTGGAAAAAAGAGCTTAAATAACACAAGAAAAAATTTTTAAGGCAAAATATGAAAACAACGATTTAGAAAATTTGTAGGAAAGTAACGGTTAGGAATAGGGAAAAAAGTTATAAGAAAAAATTATAGAGGAAATCGAGTACTATAAGCAAGCATTTTTCTCGATAGTAAAAACGTAAAAAAAAATTTTTTCAAAAAAAAATTGAAAAATGGTGAATGCGCGCCAAAGTTGAAGTTTTGGAGCAAAATGATATTAGGAAATTAGAAAGAGAATTTTTTTCTACATATGGTAGTACTTTTCAAAATTCGGAAAGATGAAATTTTAAGAAAAGGGTTATAGTAAGTTAGTAATTTGGATTTTTTAAAGCGCTGTAGCTCGGGAACCGTTCAAGATAGAAAAAAAATAAAAGCACTTTGATAGCCCAAAATTTTGAGGAGAATGCGATGGTGTAAAAAAAATTATAATTTTTTTTTTTTTTGAAAATGCTGAATACGCGCTAAAGTTGAAGATTTAGAGAAAAACGGTATTGGGAAATTAAAGAGAGAACTTTTTTCTACATATTGTAGTATTTTTGAAAATTCGAAAAAATTAAATTTGAAAAAAAGGGTTATAGAAAGTTAGTAATTTGAATTCTTTAAAGCGCTGTAGCTCGGGAACCGTTCAAGATAGAGAAAAAATAAAAGCACTTTAATTACCTAGAATTTTGAGTAGAATACAATGGTGAAAAAAAAATTTGGAAAATCTTAAAAATGACAAAAAATTTGGACGAAAAAATTGAAATTCTCGAGTTAGGAGGCTAGGGCCGCCGAACGGGAGTATGTGGAAGTTGTAGGGGGAGGTTTTTTTTTTTTTTTTTTTTTTTTTTTTTTTTCTAAGTCCACCACCGCCTTTCCCACCCTCCCACCCGCGGAGGGAAAAAAAATAGATTTTTGATGGTTTCAGAGCGATTGCGCGGCTCCTTCACCATTTTCTCGCAATTTTTGAGGTATCGATTTTTTTATTTGCGGTGACAGAAGTTCGGAAATTTTTTTTTTGGATTCTAGAGAAAATTTCCCACAATATATGTATTTTTCCAATTTTTTATCGTCAACCGTTACGATGCCAGAGCCCATCCAAAATGCGATGAAAAAATTTTTTTTATATTAGCGAATCGGGAAAAATAGTATGATATACTTCAACTCTTCCTTATTACGATTCCATCAAAACATTTTCAAAATTTTCCTTACCTTGCCTGAAAATAATTAAAATATATGCATAATTTGCATTTTTTGTAAATATGTAGCAAAGTAATGGTTAGAAATATCAAAAAAATTTATTTGAAAAAAATGTAGAGAAAGTCTAGTACTATATGCTAGAAAAGTGGGGGGGGGGGGTAGTTTGTGTCCATACCAGAGATACGGTGAGTTATAAAATCATATTATTCTCAAACTTATATAATGCATATATGCACTCCACCTTACCCCCTCCAACTTTTTGAATGTATATAGAGGCCGGTATTAGAATTATTTCATCATTACACATTCGATCGGCAAGATGGAAGATATACCAAAAAGGATCATTGGCATTGTCAGGCCATTCGTGCCCGGCAAGATATGCAAGTGTGAGGAGTGCGGGGGTACCGCACCAGGAGCGGCACCTTCGGCACCGCCTGCAACGCCGACACCACCAGCGACGACGACGGTGCCGCCAATGAGAAGACCAAGGGCTGCACCTAGGTCGGTGTTAATATCGTTGGGTATTACTCCACGGTAGGCACCCCACCCTCCCCCCAGGCCCTTTTAGGGCCACAAAAACGGTCCTTTTCAGGACCACATTATATTTTGATCGTAGTTTAGTAATCGTCACTTATGGGGCGAGATATTCGTTTAACGACGATTTGTCTCGTAGCTTAAGTGCCAAGTTATATGCTTGAGAACCTATGAAAATGTTAACAGTTCAAACAAGGTTTCTATTATTTTTTTTTTGTAATGTATTCTTCACAAAATATTAAGAATAAGTCTTATTGTCTAAACAAATCTAATTCCTTATTTAAAGTTTTTGAAAAAAATCAATAATTCTATAAGCTCTCACCAATACATAACATTTAGAATCCGTTGGTGGGGTGGGGGTAGTTCTATATATATGAGACTGGGTCAGTTACACAGTCATATATTCATCAACCCTCATACGATAAACATGGAGGAAGAAAGACCCGCCAGCCGAGGCTCATCCATCTTTAGTGATGACACCGTAGCCGACAACGTTGGAGACCTGCAAGTCTTCGACGACGACGACGAGGTGGATTTTGAAATTGACGTCCTACGTTGGGACGACTTGGATGAGCCGATTCCGCTAGTATATGACCATGATCCGGGTCTAGTGGAATTAGACGATGCGGGTGATTGGGTCTTACAAAGACTCGAAACTCCGTCGCCGCAGCCAGAGCCGGACTCGACGGAAGATGCGGTGCTGGAAATTCCAGCATCACCAACACCCGACGACCCACAAGGCCCCTGCGATTCGTCAAGCTGGTGGTCGACCAGCGAGGATGGGGCACCATAAGCCCCACACTCTCCCTGGCCCTTTTTAAGGGCACACAACAACGGTCCTTTTCAGGACCACAAAATACTTTGATCGTAGTTTTAGTACATATTAGTACTTTGTTACTAATATTGTATGTATAGAATATACAATATTAGATACAAAGTATTAAAACTTTAAGTGCTGGTGGAACCCAGCTAAATCGTTCGTTCGTATTTGAGACCACAAACAACTTTTGGTCTCAATACGTAATATGACATTTGTTTTCACCCCCCACCATTAATTTGTCTCTATATATACGACCATCAATACTTATTACAATCATTTTAGTTCAACATGTCTGCGACTCAACAACAACAACAACCCATCCAATGCCCTGTGGTAGATTCTACCACAGAGAATTGTTTGGAGTGGGAGCCGAACGATCCTAGATGGGATGAACTTTGGCGGTTCATCATCGAAAACACAGAGGACAGCACCGCCACCCCCGCTGATGATGATGACGGGCCGTGCGACTCCACAACTCAATAAAAGAGTCGCATGTTTTAAAACCAAACGGTCCTTTTCAGGACCACAAAATAATTTGATCGTAGTTTTAGTTGGTTATAATACTTTGTAACCAATATTTTATGTTTTTTTCATAAAAACATACAATATTGAGATACAAAGTATTAGAAGTTCTGGCGACAGAACCTTAACTTCATAAACCGAACCATGTTTTAGCATACTTGTAAATATTATCAGAAAATATTTACAACTATTGCTATTGCGTAGTTTTAGTGGATTATTCACTTTTTTTTTTTTTTTATTACCTAATATTATGTGGGACAGGGCCTATATGAAATAACACACAAAAATAAATTTTCAAGTCATTTTTATTCTCATTATAAAATATAAAAAATTTGATCAAACACTTTTTTATTAACTACAATATATATATATATATATATATATATATATATATATATATATATATATATTTACAAACTTAATACTATAAATTAAAAGCTAATATCTACAACTACCTAACACCTACTACATAATTTATTAAAGTCCTCTAATTGTCTTTTTAACCGCGCAGATTTCACCTTTTTTATCTCTAATTGTTTTTCAAGTTCTATAATGTCACTGGCACACTCGTTCACTTCATTCACTAAGCGTTTTTTCATGGTATAAATGTCAGTCAATTTGGTCTTCTGAGAGTTGGTGAAGTCTTCGACCCACTCCGGTTGTGATGGCTCGGAAGAAGACGCGGTTTTATTTGGTGAAGACGATGACGACGACGACGACGACGAAGCAGCGGAAACTTCATCGCCTTCAAAACACCGCTTAAACCGCTTCTTCATGGGTTTCCGGCACCCCAATATCGGCGACAGTGGCGCTGGCGCTGGGGAAGACTTCACCTCCGACACTATTTCATTCTCGACGCTGGCCGGTGTTGGTGGCGTTGGTGGTGTTGGTCCATCGGGGCCTTCTATGACTTCCACTTCTACTGACAGTGGCTCTTGCGGTGCTGTTTTTAGGAAGTCGGGTAATGGAACAGGGGTGGAGGGACGCTTAAAGTTAAACTTTTTCTTCTTCCCTTGTCCCACACCTTTAATCGCCGAATAAAATGTTTTTTTATCGGCGATTTCCGACTTCCGCATAGTCAAGAGCTTTTGCAGTTTCGACGCTTTCGGAGAAGATTCCCTAGGCCGCGATGCTTTTCGCACAACCACATCACTAATCACATTAATTTTTGGCTCTTTCTCCTCCGTCCAGCATTCCAGGAATTGCGCTGCCGACTGAACTAACTCCTCGTCGCGACCATCGTTGAGGGCTCGGTCTTCGGCATCTTCATGCTCCACGCCATTCCAGTTCTCGAACACCCCCGGACTTAGCACCTCTAAACCACTCATGTTATCCAGCATGCCTTGCTGTGAACCGCAGCTCACGTCAAGAGCATCTAAAAGAGACCGTACACTAGACATTTTCGATATTCCAACTCACACAATTAACTTTTTCTTAGCACTGTACTGTTTGCTGTTCTGACGAACTGTGAAGAGCTCGAGCCAGCAAGTCTGCTTTTATGCCCATTTCCCCCACTACACCGCCTTTATTCCTTTTGTTCGATGCATTAAGTATAATATTTAAACTTGTCAGATGCAAGGCCAAGGCCAAGGCCGACGTAACCGGCAATACCAGGGTCGTTTTCAGGGCTGTAATTTTCATGGATTTTTTTTTTGTCCCTGTCAAGGTTATTTTAAAGAAGCATATAAATATAGTACTAAACTTGTTAGATGCGAGGCCAAGGCCAAGGTCAAAGTACCCGTCAATGTCAGGGTCGTTTTCGAGGTTGTAATTTTCAAGGATTTTTTTTTTTTGGTCCTGTCAAGGTTATTTTAAAAACAAGGACATTAATGAACGTGCCATCCAGAGAAGAAATTGGGTCATAGAAGAAGCTTACCTGTACAGAAGAAATTAACATGTATTTTATTTCTTAATTTTTAATTTTTTGTTTGTTATTTTTTTTATTTTTTTTTAATAATAAAAAGTAAACTCAATCTTTTGTTATATTTTAATTTTTTTTCAATAAAACAATAGTAAAATGAATCTGTATGTGTATTTATTAAACATCACCTAAAATACGTTTTGCAATCCATATTTTTCTGCAGAGTCCGTTTATTAATGAAATAGAACCATATATTAGGGTGAAATCTAATGGTTTCAAATCAGTCTCACATAACAATGTCAGAAGTAAACACTATTGATAAGTTCGGTCGCAAAAGAAAATTTAAGGATTTTAACTTTATGCGAGGTCCTTCAGGAATAGGTTTTAAACTTACACCTAATGGAGATTACGACATGGGAAGCAAAAGATTGTGCTATTTAGCAGAACCTCTTGAAGGAGACGATGCGACCACACGAAATTATGTTGATAATAACCTTGCTCAGTGTGTGCAAGATACGCAGAAAGCTTTACATGACTCAACAATTGTTATTAAAGATATATTCAGAAACCAACTTGAAGGTTACGTACGCAAGAAATTAATTGAAACCGGTCAAGAACTTAGAGGATACATTGATGATACTGTTATTGCAATATATGAACTTAGGCAAGACGAACTGCGTGATGAACTTAACTCTAGAATGTTGAAAATTGAAAAGACTATGGAGGATCTTGTCAGCAAACCTGTTTCACATTAAACATTTACTCGTAGACCTGTGCGTTTAATTTACTATTAGACAAATTTTTCAACAATAACTTTTACAGTTTGTTATTTGTCGACACTTCATTATATTTATAATTTTAAAATAAAGGTTCAATAAAAAAGCAATCAATCAATGAATACATGTTTTTTATTTAAAAAAAAAAAAAAAAAAAAAAAAAAAAAATTACAATACTATCGTTACATATTAATGTTGTATGTTTAATAGAAATAATAAAAACAATACAAATAATGAAATATGGATTTTCCAGATTACGTGCTGTCCTGACTTAGAAATGATTCCAACGCGGTGACTAAATTTGCTAAGTTTTCTTCCGGGTCTGTTTTGTAAAAATCTATGTCTGCATGCCCCCAAGGTAGAGTTTTGGTTGAACTGGGAATTACATAACGTTTATCATCGCTATGTGACAATGCTACTTTATTTATTATGTTGGTATAAATGTTATGTAATTCACTTCTAAATGTCTTCATCTTTCTTAATATCAAACCACCCCGTTCAACAATTCTTTGGTAGTCTTCCTGATGAAGGTCTTTCTCGATAACACATTTTTTGATACCTTTGGCTTTTTTTAATTCATTATTAATGGACTTTACATAATAAGCCTTCGCGCCGGTACCATAAAAACTTATTATCGGATCACCAGGAAACTCATCTTTCATTCTACCAACTACAGAATTACTTTTAATTATGTTGAAATTATTAATTTCGGGGTAATTTGATGTATCGAATTTTTCGGGGTTTTCTGATATAGTTTGATAAAAGTTTTCCGTATACACTTTTAATATAAGCGAGTCAGTATCGGTGTAAAGTAACGAAGCATCATCGCCAAACTTGGATTTAATAAAATTATAATAAAAATCGTATATTACAGTCTTTGATATATCTAATATGGAAAAACCGATATAAATTGGTTTATTGTACAATATTTTAACTTTATTCATATGTATAGCAACAAAGTTCTCGGTAAATATCGAGCTACTATTGAAATTGGGGCGGGATATTAGTGCTCTAGCTCCATTTCTGCCTACACTGTTCTCCCAATGTGTTACTAATTTTATATCCTTTCGATTTTCCACATTTTCCATAGTTTTACCAAATATCGCGTTATTTTTTAATTTAAAAGTGTCCTTCGCAAATTTTGTGGTGGCCTTGTTACGTAAATTGGTATTAAAATCAATATACGATTTTAGCCATTTTGATTGCTCAAACTGTAATACTCGATGGGTTTGCATTACCACTAAGCCGTTGGCGATGGCTTGTTTTAAAGTTCTATAGTGTACAATGTATTTTTTTTTATCTTGTAAATTGGGAATTAATTTCGGTAATTTAGCGTTTTCTGTTGGCGGTATGATATTTTCTACTAGAAATGGAAGATCAGAATGTGCATCATGCAACTCAGTCGGATAATGCACATCCACTTCCAAAACGTAGCCATGTAAACTATCATCACCAACAGCCATAATATTTAAATCCAGAATTTCGCGCTCGCTTAACCATCGAAAACCACCATATGGTAATGCTTGTGACATACTATGACCATATAGATTTGTAGCATCAAGGTATGTTATAAATGAAGAAGGTTTTGTTGGGTCATAGTCTGGTAAAAAAATATTATTAGCGATGTGCTTCCTTTCTGTACACTGGCTTATGCCGCCGCGTATACCTTTCTTAAAAAAATGTATCATGTCTATATCAGTTAAGAGCTCTAACTCTACCTTAGTCATACGTAGCATACAATCAAATGATAAACTTGGAAGGGTATAGTAATGTGCTGGATCAAGTTTATCGAATTTTAAGCAATTATTCCGAAATTGCTCAAAAACATCACACAATAGCAACACATCTGATTTTAAATACACGTCCGAATAGTCCCCCAAAGTTTTACACCCAAACAAGCGCCATACTTCTTTTGCTCTTCTATAGCTTTCATCGCTAATATGTTCTTCCCGTAAATTATCATAAAATTCATCTTTACTTGGAAGACATGTATTTTCCATTTTTTCTATAGAGTCAATAAAGCTATAGGGAAAAACACCCTTTTGACGCATCAAATTAAATTGGTTCATATTTGAAAAATGTTTCCGCGTTTCAATAAAATCGTCGTCGTTTAAACCGCTGCCTAAATTTTCCAAAGACGTTGACAGAAATTTAAAACTATCAATAAATCGCAACTTTAAATATTTCCTCTTGACTTTTCCACATTTACTATCAAAATAATCGTGCACATAAATGCTTTTGGTAAATGATATGTACTTTTCCTTACTTTGAGCCAAAACACCAATTTTATCCCCATATTTACATAACTCTTTTATAAATAAATGGCTGTCGTAGCCGCTTAAGTTATGAAATATGATAGGGATAAAAGAGGGTAATTTATAATTTAAATTACAAACGGAATGTGCAGCACCAAATCTTTTTGCACCAGTTATGTGACAGTGGTCTCGTACTTTAATCTCACCCTCTTCAAAAGGGCCTTCACATATACCACATATTTTAGCATCATTAAACTCCCTTTTTTCTTCAGGCGTTAACGGTTTCATAGGCTTAATGTCTTTTAAATATGTGTTGTATAGAGCCCTTAAATCACACTCGATACGATCCACAAAGACTTGAGCTGCATTATTCCCCCGAAATAGCTCAAATTTCGAAAGTGAGTCGTCAAAAGAGCATTTAATTAAATAAGCAAAAGAATATGGTTCATGTTTAAAACTTTTTACAGTGTAAGAATTTTGTGGGTTTGGTTGTACCGTTTCAATGGGTTTTAAAACAGATTCGAAATCTGCATAAACCACGAATGGAACGCGCATTTGCTTTTCTATACCCTCGAATTTTAAAATATTTTCCGGCACACTCTTTCCAAATTTATCGATTTTTAAATCCACTGAGGGTGTTTGCGTGAAAATGTGGTTACAATCGTAGCTTTGATGTAAAGTTAAAGCTGACGGTGTACTAAAATAAATGAGGCAACCATCACAGAAATATATTTTATGTTGTTGACAACTAATTTGACTTGAAACTAAACGTGATAAATCCCGAATCCAACAATAATGACTCTTTGAACAAGTCGTATCACAAAAATGTTCACCGCCATCTTTACTACTACAGTCTTTTGTAATTAACAATAAATTTACATGCCTATCCAACTTTTTTGACGCATACCTCAGTGGACCAATAACTTCATGTATTACTTCATTATTTTCATATTTAGATTCCAGACCGTATACGTTAATTGATATGTTGTTCATTTCCTCAAATTTTTTAATGTCACGTAATTTTACTGGAAAATCCATACCTGTTACATTTAGCACTCTAGAAAAATGGGGGTAGGATGTCTTCTGTGAAGGCTCTGCTGTTGGAGGAAACAATGCTGATGTTACAGCCCACGCAAAGCAAAATTCGTCCTGGTTAATCACATTGACGACAGCTCCTTTCTTTTCAATAGAACACGGCAACTTGATGTATGATGAGCCACCCATAGGCATATACTTGTTGATACCAACTTCCAAGTATAAAATTCGCACAAGAGCCCATCCTATAACAAGAAAAATAATATATAAAAATCAGTTTAATATATCGGGTTTTGATTTTTCCATACCTGAATCTTTCTCCTGGAACTCTGTCGCCTGCGTTTTTATTAATTCGGTGAAAGAATGGTAAACGGCATCCAAATCACTTTCTACACTAATTATTTGATTAGCAGTGTTGAAGGATTTTTCACTGAATATTTCTTGTGATGGAAGCATGTACTCGCCAACAGCTGTCATGTTAACTTTTAAAGCATGATGCACACGCAATAAATTATTAACAAGTTCCACCACCTTGGATTTAATGTCTGCAAAGAACATTACGTAATCGGAATGCTCCATATCACTGCTAACCCGATAGGTTGCAATTCTCCTTTTGAAGGCACATTCAACGAGTTGCACACCATGACATACCGGCAAACATGAATTATTTTTATGTTGTTGTGTTCGTTTATGCACCGACATATGATTTATTGGAACATCTACATTACATGTGGCGCAATTAATTAGCGGAATCGTCGATGTATACTCTTCAATTCGGAGCCGTTTTCCTCCAGGCACTTCATTAAATCTCGCCGCACACGATTCTCTTTGATGACGTCTCATATTATAAATATTAGTAAACTTAGAACCGCAATTTTCACAAACATATGCCATGATTTGTCAAATATTAACACATGTACTACCTATACAAGTCAGAGCCAACTGATGAATGAAACTGCCCCATACATTATATAAAACCATTCAAGGTCACCCCCAACCACGTAACATATCTTCAAGGTCACACACCCAAGATGACCTTCAACAAAGTCAAGGTCGTCTCGACCAAGGTCAAGGTCAAGGTCACACACACAACCTTGAACACAAGGCCAAGGCCAAAGCACACGTGCACTTTCAAGGTCAATGACAAGGACATGTGGGCGGGGCCAAAGAGGGGTGAAGCAAGGTCAAGGTCAAGGTCGAGGAGTGGGGGGATCGAGCGAATCGGGTTATGTTCACTACTAATATCACAAATTTTGAAGAATATATTTCCGGCGCCAGTACAACTGCGAACATCACTATGACAATGTCAGATTTGTTAAGATGAAGACAGCATAATTGATACTCTGAAAAACATTTCTCGAGAGATGAAGATCACATACAAATGATCGTGAAAGAATTGGAAAATTCTGGGAAGCTTGAATTATTTGCAACAAATGGTAAACGGCTCAAACAGATAAAAATGAAAAGTTGTATCAAACCAATTCTAGTATTGAAAACCCAAAAATAAAAGTAACTTTTAAGTCCAACCGATGACAGATTCAGAGTAAAATTTTTATCATGACACAACAAGATAGAATTTAAACAATTTCCTTGCTATACACTGTACCATAATATAAATCACTTAAATAAGTAGGAATAAAAACCATTATGAGTGTCCAATGAGATTTTAGTAACTGTACATTTTTCAGTGAAAATTTTATGAAAGAGAATTTTTCATTTTGCTGAATTTTTCATAAAGGTGATTGTAACATTACAAATTTGTTTTATGTTCAGTCTAAAATTAAATTACCAATACAACTTTTAATGGCACATGTATAAGTGTTACGCAACCGTGGTTAAGTAATTTTACCAAAATGTTTTTACATGTACATTTAAAAACGAATTATCTGTATACGCTCGTCTCTGTACTAAAATAGAAAATGTATCTTTCTTTTCCTCGTTTCGAACATCCAATATATTCTCGATTGGGGCAAGTATTGGAAAGTAAAAAGCGTGATTTATTTGTCTTTTAGGAGAATGAAAGCCAACGCAATTCTTTTTTGATTCGAAAACGAGTCAAGTCTAAAGTTTTATGTCTTGAGGTTACTCCCGCTTGATACAATAACGACTGCAGTCGAACAGATTGAAGAGCATTGCAAAATCAATAAAAAATAAAGGAAGGCAAAATTGACTAGGTACAAAGCAATTTATTGTCGATAAGAAGCTGACTTTATGCATTTTTAGAAAATAAATGTAAAAGATGTATCCTTTCTGATATTTTTGTGTATTATTTTATCCTTATTGTTGTTATTGTATCACTAAGAACCTTTTGTTTCTTCTCATTTTTCCTTTCCAAAGTAAATATCAATGGCAAATATATGTGATGATATATGTAGTGATACCCACTTTTCAAATATCTTTCGCCCTTTAAACTTTAAGAAAATGGCGGTTTCAAAATGATACGGTTTCCAGCGCATTCGTAGGATATTAAGCAAAATGCCGCTGCTAACAAAAATTTAGTTTGGTTAATTAAGTATTTTAAAAAGGGCGCCTTTAAAATGACGTAGTTTTCATCGAATTCACATACTTATCATCAAAATGTGCTAGCTTGCAAAAACCGGTGGTCCAAAAATATATTCCAATATCATATGGCCTTCTAAAATTCTTCAAAATGGTACTAATTCTCAGAGCGACCTGAGGGGGGATTTTAACATATTACTGAACAAAAACACAGTGTAATATCTGGCAACTGACGTACAAGACAAAATTTCAATTTGAAATATGCGTGAAGACTAGTGGTGTGTCGAAACTATCTAAGAATCCAAATTAATTATTATCGACTTGGAAATCACATTTTCTGTAAATTCTGTTATGTATTATTTTTAGAAAGATCTTGAGGCATGAGGCTAAACATGCGATAGTCGTCACAGTGAGATTTTTTGGATAAAGGTACAAATGTTTATTTTCACCAACCAAAAGGAATTGGACTATTGCGATATATTTTATTAAACATAGTTGTTAGACGTTCCACTGGTGTACCATCTTGTTTAGCTGTAAGTTTGATGACTTCGTCGTGAATTTTGTCAGTCAGTCAGTTTTTTTTTTGGCTCTTTATTGTATAATTGACCTCGCTCTTTGTAACTAGTGGTCAAATTTCGTTGATATTTGTTTGTACTAATGATGGTCTAGGTGGTCTATTATCATCGAAATGTTGTTTTATATATTTTTCCCCCATTTCAGTTTAGCTTTTATACGCAGAATGATTTCTTTATTGGTATCTCTTGGAATTGTTGTTTGCGGCTTTTGGGACCTGTTAAACATTTCTTTTATTTTTTTTTTATTTATGTTAAATGTGTAGTATTTTTCCTGTATAACTTCGATTTCCCTGCATTCATTCCTATTTCACTTCTCTGCATTTTTTTCAAGCAAGTCCGTTTATCTCTCTATATTTCGATGATGTTAATTTAAATTTTTTCTTTCATTCATGAGTTCTAGAATGTTTATCGTCATCCATTCTTTATTTTGATATTCCTGAAAGCTTATCTCGTGTTCTTAAGTTTTTATTATTGTCTTACTCATTCTGTTCCAAGTTGGTTCTACCTCTATTTGTTAAATTTTTTCCAATTTCCCTCATTTTTATTTCAAGTGTGGAACTTATCTGCGTTAGCATATCATCACCGCTCAGTTTTTCAATATACTTATTTTTTGTTGTTAGTGGTTGTTTGATTTTATAAAATCGCTCCATTGCTGAATCCTATGACAACTGGATTGTAGTCACTATCAGCATTTAAACCAAAGTAAGACTTTACTGATTATACGTATTTCTTGTTTATTACAATAAAATCAATCTGATTCCTTAGTATTCGTCGCAGGGCGCTCGCCATATGTACCATCGTCTGGGTTGTAGTTTAAAATAGGTGTTTGCAATATACATGTTGTTTTACTGTAGAACTAGGCCGGTCTCTCTCCTCTTGTGTTTTATAGAATATACTTAAATGCCTATTCAGTAACCATTCAAAATACACAGTATGGGGTAAGTATATATCAAACTCTCAGCAGTGTATATAAGGCATCAAAATAATTTTAATATGTCATATAATTTTTTTCTTACGATGCCTCATAACAGAGATAAGAGGGTCAAAATAGGTACCCAGTTATTTATTTTTTTAACATAAAATTTTGAGCAGACTTCCATATTTCAATAAAATTTTGGGATAGCATAACCGATAAAATCTCACAAATTCGGGCCATAAATAACCTTTGACATTACGAAGAAAGTTAAGGAAGGACTCACCACCAAAATTTTTATAGCCTTCAGTATTCTGCATTAATTTCGAGAACACCTGTTATTTTTGAGAAAAAAAAATGTGTTTACGTCCACCTTGCATGGACGATGAATTATGATGAATTAGAATACTACCATAAATACCAACTCATATTGTTTCTTTTACCATACTAACCATTGTTATGACAAGATCTTTGTAAAGTCTTAAAATTTAAATTAAATAATTGAGCCCTGTTTTTATGCAGAATATACTGATATCCAATTAATTTATTAACTGGAGTAATCAAATCTTCTGAATGCAAGAAGCAGGGGTGAATCTACCTAAGGGCTTTTTGGGCTTCAGCTCAAGGCCCCGTGGATACAAAGGGCCCCCAGCCCTCATTAAAAACAATAGACGATACTTGTTTTTAAGTAAAGAAAAATATGTAAAATTAAAAAAAAAACAATCATAAGTTTGCCAACCCAGATCGATCAACCCGTGTGCCCGACTATCGAACGAACCAGGGAATTCCCCTATCGCTTGTCTTTGGTCGGTGTATTTTTTAGCGGGCGTGTGCATTTATTACGGGGGATTTCCCGCAGCTTATCACCCGACGCAATTTTGTTCTTGTCATCAGAGTGCAAAAACAAACAAAAACTGGTTGTTTAATTGTTATTAGTGTGCTAATAAGTGATAAGATAACTTAAAAGTTTATTAAGTAGACCGGATTTTTTCCGTAATTAGCATAAGAAAAGATTTTCTGATTTTAGCAGGTAAGTAAAAAGTAATAATTGTAAAATGATGATGTTTTGTTTTCATTTTATTTTTCAATAGCAAGTGAACTCTTTAATCGATTTTTGATGATAATTTGTGAATTGCTACACTTTTTACAAAGTATTAGCATTAAAATGTGACGAGAGGCGAGAGGGACAACATAGTACATCGATGATCGATTAAATAAGTTCTTTGTTTATTTCAGAAAACTATCATAATTAAATAGAAACTTTTTTTAAAATAGAACATAGAAATGAGAACGAAGCAGCTACAAATCCATTAACAAGCGAAAAAGAAGGAATCTTATCTGAAGAGAATCTATCTGCAGAGAGTACAAAATAGCAAAAACAGGGAAAAATACCAGTGATGAAAATGAACAAGATCTTGACTACCAGTAACCTCCTGATCCCCCTAAGAACGATATTAGTGTTCAGCAAGAGGACGGTAATATTGAGATGGAAAGAAATTTAGAAAATATTGAGTTTAAGTTTGAGAAATATGTAGACTTGTGGCCAGTGTTGCTAAATAATGATTTTATTAATCACATCCTCTCTAGTGAAATGACTGACTTTCAAAATAAAGATCCAGAAAATATATTTCCAGCTTCAACAAAGAAATATAAAAATCAAAACACATCTATTTCAGACAGGTATTTCATTAAGAAAATGAAAAATGGTCAATTACTGTTATTCAACGAGGCTTGGTACTATTTTTTGTTTGACTTGCAAATTTTTTTCTAAAACCCCTTCTCAATACACGACCGGATTTTCTGATTGGAAACACATAGGAGCCTGTTTAGAAAGTCACGAAAATTCTAATGAACATAAAAATTCTATGTTAGTGTGGTTGACACGAAAAGAAAATAAGTCTGTTATAGACAAGGAGCTTCAGGATCAATTAAGGAAAGAAACAGAATATTATCACAATGTCCTAAAACGGGTTATTGCGGTGATAAAATTTTTGAGTATAAGAGGCTTAGCTTTTAGGTTCAGAAGAAGTATTTGGTTCACCACATAATGGTAATTTCATGGGTGCTCTGGAGCTATTGGCAGAGTTTGACCCATTCATTCGTGAACATATTGAACAACGAGAGCTGCGACCAAAATCGATAATATCGTACGTATCAAAAAGAATATATGAGGAAATAATTGAGATTATGAGCAAACAGAGAATTAAACAAATTATAACTCAAATAAATAACGACGACACAAAGTATTTTTCAATTGTAATGGATTCAACCTCAGATCTGTCTCACAACGACAAATTTGATATTGTATTACGATACTGTTTTCAGGGAAATGTGTACGAAAGATTTGTCTCGTTCATTAAAATTAATAATCATACTGTCTTACACTTATTTCATATTCTACAAGACTTTTTAGAAACAAATGGACTGATACTGGATAATTGTAGGGGGCAGTTTTATGACAACGCTGCTAATATGGCGGGTCACTACAATGGTGTACAATCACTACTAAAACAAAAAAAATAAATCTGTGGATCATGTACCGTGTGTTACGCATTCCCTTAACTTAGTTGGTGAAGAATCTGTTAAAGTTGCAACCGAAATTGTGAACTTTTTTGGAATAGTGCAAAAAATATACGTTTTCTTTTCATGTTCGACCCATAGGTGGACACTGTTAAATCGTGAAACAAAACTAAAATTTACGTTAAAAAGTTTAAGCCAGACCAGATGGTCTTGTCACTATGACGCTGTCAAAGCTTTAAAAAATAATTATGATGATATTATAAAAATATTAAAAAGTTTTAGCGAAAATGAGGATGAGAAAGTTGATTTCCGAAAAGAGGCACGAAATTTATTTAATAAACTGGCGAAACTCGAAACTTCAATTTTGATTACTTTTTGGAAAGAAATTTTGAAGAGATTTAATGTAGTAAATAAAAAAATACAGAGCCCTGGTTTAGATATTTGTGAAGGCAACAAGTTAATTATTTCATTAAAAGAGTTCGCGTACAACATACGACACTATTCAGATCATAAGCTAAAAGAATATGAAGAGAAAGATAAAAAATTTAATATTAGTGTGGAAACAGACTACAGTGACATTAACAAGAGACACATTACTTCAAAATTTGCAGATAAGTCTACAGATAAAGTCTCAGTGTACGGTGCAAAAAAATTTAAAAGAGACACACTAACCGTTGCATTGGACAAGCTGATTATGGATTTAAATGAAAGAAGCTAAGTTTATGAGACAATCAGCAAAAAATTCAATTTTTTAATGGATTTGTAAGACAATAATAAGGAAAGCATAGATCTGGAAGTGTAGGTAATGTTGTTGATTATTATCCAGATGACGTAAACGAACATTGAGTGAATGAGTGCATTCAATTAAAATCTTACTTACTACAGTCTAAGCCAGAGTCCTACACCTCTTCCAGTGAAATTTTTATGCTAATTTATGAAAAGCAACTTGTTGGTGTTTTCCCAAATTGCTATACCATCTTAAAGATTTTTTTGATATTGCCAATCACTAGCTGTGAAGCGGAGCGCTCTTTCTCCAGGATGTCGTATATAAAAAACAAATATAAGACAACAATGTCAAACGATCGACTAAATCATTTGTCAATTCTTTCCATAAATTGTGATTTAACAAATGATTTACAACGTGATGAGCAAATAAAGGAATTTGCAGCAGGTTGCAGAAAGGTTGATTTATAATAATGTCGTAGAATTGCTGTTTGTACTGTACATAAACACGAACTCTTATTAAATAATTTTTGTAGTTAAAGTTTCGACAGGAATCACTGAAAATTATTTGATAGGACTTTTCTTTTTGGAAGAAACATTGACTTAACGCGCTCTGTTTAAATTTTCTAAACCCAAATTTAAATAACTTGATCCTTTACCAGGTACTTTCAGTAACAGTTGGAAGGGTAGGAGCGGACCTCTATTATGGCCATCAAGATTTTCTGATTGGTTAGATTTCTTTTTTTAGGTAACTCAAAGAACATGTTTATTCAACGCAAATAAATACTGGAGAAAAGTTGCTTGATAGGATAGTCCATTAGTCCTATCTTATTCGAAATGATCAAGCGAGAAAGATCCGCAGTATAAGAAAGTGTATTAAGGAGTAGGAATACATTTTAGAAACATGTTTAATTAAACACAAAAAAGCTACTCTTGCTGTTTTACACAAGGTTGGGGCAATTTAGTAATTTCCAAAATTTTATCATTTTTTTTTGTTTTAATTATACTTATCGCTTTTTGTTTCCCTTAAATTACGATCCTCCCTTTCAAATGTTCTTCGAAGAGATAAATTTCGATTTAGAAAATTCAAGACACAAATTGTTCTTACTTATAAAGAATGCTTGTCTATAAATTACGTATATGTTGCATGGTAGCATTACTCTAAATTATAAAGTTCATTAGTTTCTAACGATACATAGTATTAATTAGCCAATAATGTAATAGTGGATAATTACTAGATTTTGTTTGACTATCGTAATATAATTATTTAATAACAAAGCGTTTTAAATTAATTTCGTATAATATGTGTAATTGTAACTATGCCTTTGGAATGTAAATTTCTGATTTTGTTTAAAATTTTTGTTTCTTTGGAAATAAATATAGAGTTTATATATTTCAGATATTTGTATGGAATAAATCTGGTCTTGCCTTCACCTCTTCTGGTAGTTTCTTGCAATTTGAGCCTATTATTTTATTTGAAAACTGTATTTGAACAAAGTTTGTCTGCCCTGCATGAGGCTTTTTTTCAATTTATTGAGAACTATAGTTTTTCTTATATACGCATGGATTTGTAGAAACCTACTGCAAAGTATGTTGTATTCACTATTAATGCCTTAAAAATTGTTCTTAAATATCTTTTATAAGTAAATACTTTTAAAACCAGATTCTCTAAAAAGACTTAGATTAGTTTCCATGGAAGTTAGATGTAAATGGCAGGTTTTATTTTGCTTAACATCTTGTATTGTATATGTAAACACAAACTTGGGAAAATGTACAAAAATTAAGGATAAAAATAATCAAGATTTAAAATTGGTAATAAGAAATAAATAAAATTTTCTATTTTTTCTGATTTACTTAAAAAAGTAAACGATTATTATTCTCGAATTTTTAAAATACATAACTTAATGAACATGTCAATTTAAACCCTTTATTATCAATTTACCATTTTGAAAGTTATACTTAGTCAGTGGATTGAGGGATTAAACTTTTAATTTATTATCAAATATATGTAAAAAATAATATTAATCATCAAAAAACGTTTAACTTCAAATCATATTTAAATAAATAGACTTATAGGAACGGGCCTGGGCTAACTGGAGCAAGATTGCGAAGCAGAAATTCTGCAGTGGCGGTAAACTGTTCGTAACACATACTATTTGTACGCGATATGCTGACATGCAGTTTTAATAAATTTGGGGCAGTAGTGCTATATATGCTTGCCAGTTTGGTCTACTATACGCGCTTTTTGAAAACAATATTAACACTTAAAGTAATATATGTAAATCGTAACGATTTATATATGTACTAAAAATATGCTGTCTAAAATCCTACTATAAATAAAATCTAAATATATGTTATAGAAACTGATATCTCCTATCTCCAAAAGTGCTTCACGTTGAATCCTACAACACACCACTTATAAGTATATATTTTATTGTTCTCTAAAAATTCCTTTACGTTAAATTAAAACTATATTTATACCTTTCACATCTCCCATTGTATTTTTGGTTGGAATTATTAATGTTCTATGAGCCAAGAGTCCCTTTTTTCCAGGAAATCGAATCGTTCAAACTCGTCCAAAATAAGTGTCAAGGAAATTATGCTGTTGCTAGTAAATTGGTATTCATAACCACATAAGTTTTACCAATAGTAACGAAAATCGCCACTTTAAAGAAATTGTGTCGCAGATAGTGTTAATGACGCATAATGATGTTTGTGTAAATAATATATGCACATTATTACTAAAGCTAATATATATATGCTTAAAAAATATGTTGTTGTTACCTGACGGAGACATCATTAACTTCAGCATTAACATGATAATGTAATCATACAATATAACTTAAATATATATTTTAAAAATTTTTTTATCAGTACGAAAGTTGACATAAGAAGACAATATTTAATAAGAAGAGTTTTGTGAATATGTTGTTTCTTAAACGCCTTTTTAAAAGAAGACTTAAAAACCAAAAAAGTCATGTTGCGTATATTCGTTATTCATTGATGATAATTTTTTAATACTAAAAGTATTAGAATGCAATCAGATGTAGAACCTAAATATTCTAGCGTCTAGTTGGGTAAGCCAGACGTAAGGTTTTGTAATAAAAATGAGCAGAAGTAGTTGAACGATTATATCTTTTTTTAATTCCAATTTTTTAGCCGTTTCTATTAGCCTAAACTGACAATTATAAATGTTAATATTCTATTAGTCATTATCAACTCGATATTCAGTATCGCCCCCCAACTGAAACAAAGAAGCCTTGAAAAATATTTCTACTGCGTTGGCGTAAATTTATTTGAACATCCTCATTAAACTGTTTATCCAAGTATAAAGAGTACAACTGGGAATAACATGGATCACTCATTTCTAAGTTTTTCTAACTTTCTACCTAAAGATGTCAAGTCTCTGTCTCACAAGAGCTATTCCGAGTCTCCGGCTAGTTCCATCAAAATCAATTTTTATGCAGAGAAAAACGAAATAAGGTTTGAATATGTAAAATATAATATTTCTTATTATACTATTTGATCACCACAGTTTATGAAATGAAAGAAAATGAAAATTTCTAAATGTATTTATATTCTAAATATAGATTATCTTAGATAAAATGTGTTACTTTTAGACACAAATTACGTTTTCAAAAATAGATATTTTATGAAATTACCTTATACAGGGTCAAAAAAAAAAACTTTGCATCACCCTATTGGATTTTGTAGAAAAACACACATTTACTATGGCGCTACTTTAAATAAAATATATCTGGGATACAGCATCGTCAAAACTAAGAAGTTTTATGTTTCGTTGAGTCTTATTTTGCAACAGTGGTGCAATTTACAAAAAATGGGCAAAAAATCTAAATTATCTTATACAGCTGAAATGCATGTGAACTAAAAATTGCATTTAAAAAAATTTTTTAGTAATAACTTTTTTCGATAGTTTGAGATATAACCCCACTTTTGAATTGTTTTTGAAAAAAAATTTAATTTGACGTAATGCTAATCGCGTGACTACTATTTTTTTTATTAATTTTCATCTCGATCGAAGCAGAAATTGATGCCAAAATATATATATATATATATATATATATATATATATATATATATATATATATATATATATATATATATATATATATAGCGGGAGAATCTTAAGAAAACACGATATACAGCACATACTTAAACCACAAAAAACAATAGCCAACATCCTGGGAAATTCCAAAGATAAGACCAACCTTGAAAATCATGGCGTTTACAGCATTCCATGTGCAGATTGTCGGCAAACATATATTGGACAAACAAACAGGCGCATATCAGCAAAAATTCAAGAACACAAAAATAGCCTCAAAAACAACCTCAGCTCCATTTCAACATCACCAAACCACCGGACACACCATCGACTTAAAAAGCAAAAATAAAAACACCAGTACAGAACTACAAGGAATGCGTCATAAGAGAGGCCCTAGAAATCAAAAAAGCGGGACAGCTGTATAAACGAGACGATGCTATACATATTCCAACAATATGGGAAACATTCATAAAAAACAAGAAACTAAACAATAAAGATCAACCAATACACGAGAGACCAGCATACAAGAAACGTGTTCCCGACGTTTCGCCAAAATCTCATTTGGCATTTTCAAGTTCGATTCATCTTGTTACTCGCTCAGAACTGATGGTGGCCTCTGTTGAATTTCGAGTTTTGTTTAGCTGGCTCGCTTTCTGATTAGATGAGCGGCTTCACAAGTTCCTTTCCTGTGCTGAGTGTGATATATTTGATTCTTGTATGCTGTTCTCTCGTGTATTGTTTTTTTATTGTTTTTTTATTGTTTTTTTGTTCTTGAATTTTTATTAATGTTTTGGATGTAGTTGGAATATGTAAAGCATCGTCTCGTTTATTCAGCTGTTCCGCTTTTTCAATTTCTGGGGCGTCTCTTATGACGCATATCTTGTAATTCTGTACTGGTGCTATTTCTTTTGCTTTTTCGAATTCGATGGTATGTCCGGTTGTTTAGTGATGTTGAAATAGACCTGAGATTCCCTATTTGTTTTTGAGTCTATTTTTATGTTCTTAAATTCTTGCTGATATGTGCCTATTTATTTGTCCTAAGTATGTTTTATGGCAATCGGCATATGAAATGCTGTAAACGACATGGCTTTCAAGGTTGCTCTTATCTTTAGGATTTCCCAGGATGTTGACTATTGTTTTTTGTTGTTTTAAATATGAGCTGTATGTTGTGCTTTCTTAAGATTCTTTCGAAATAGAAGTTTCTTTTCTTGCGTGAATTGGATTCTATGGTGGATATGTTTCAGATATACGAGAAAATCGTCCAGGTGTTCTTTTCCATGTGGCCATATTATAATCCAGATATTTTTTCTGAAATTTCGGTTTTAAAAGTGCCTTTTGCAGTGTTTCTCGAAATATATCATAAAAAGATTGGCTTAAACTTAGGAAAGTGAGGACCCCATAGGTGCGCCATCTGGTTATTAAACATGAAATATGTGGTTTTAGGCAGTTTTCTGCAAGTTCCATTATGTAGATTGGAAAATCTTCGTTCTTGGCGATTTTGTTCAGTCTCATCCATTGGTATGCTTGGATACAGCGATTTTATGTCGAGACTTGCTGAGATGTCATGTCCTTCGAGATTAATGTTTCTGATCATTTTGGTCAGATATTCGGAGTTTTTCACGAAGAAATCGGCCAGTTCGACTCTTGGTTGCATGATACTTGCTAAATATTATTCCAGTTTTTGTGTTGGAGATCCTACGGCGCTCACTATTGGTCTGAGTGGTGCATTTTTTTGTGTATTTTTGGTAGGCCATACAGTTTTGGACATCTGCTTGATTGTCTTGGTATTATAGATTTTTCAGTTTCTGGGTCTAGTTGTGAGGCTTTGATCATGGCTTTCGTAGTTTTTCCAAGGTTTGTTGTTGGATCTCTGTTTGTTTGTTTGTAAGAGCTAAAAATCAACTAGTATGCGAGAGAACAGCATACAAGAATCAAATATATCGCATTCGGTAGAGGGGAGGAGCCTGCGAAGCCGCTGGTACAATCAAAAAGCGAGCCAGCTAAGCAAAACTCGAAATTCAACAAAGGCTACCATCAGTTCTCAGCGAGTAACGGGACGAGTGAAACGTAGTGAAAACGATTTTTTGAATATATATATATATATATATATATATATATATATATATATATATATATATATATATATATATATATATATGTATGTATGTATTCTACTTTCAAGTAGCTAAAGGATACAGGGTGTCCTAGAAAATGTGGGAAATATCCCGGCTATGAAAAAAACACTTGAAGGAAATATTACAAGTTCAAATAAACTTTTTTCCTAGAGGCCTCCTCTTCGGAAATGTGGGCTCTCAAAGAGCTGCAATGGAATCAAGTTTTTACACATAATTATTGAACCACCAGGTATATTTCAATTTTTTTTAAATTTGATGTATACCAGGTAACACCTTTCAAATCACTATCCAAGAAAGTGTTGTGAATTACTCACAGCTGCCGAGACGAACTAGGTGTGACTTTCATGACCCCACTTTTTTACGCCCTGTGCAATAAGAACTTTGGACGCCGTTTTTACATACCTTTAACTACTGACTGACTGACTAAAAAAACTGACTTCATTCATGTCGCTAATCTTAACCGTTTCCGAAGCTACGTCATTTTTTACATCATGTATTTGGCGTATTTCGAGAAAAGATACATCTTTGTTCCTATCAAATGTTAAATCTTATTTAAATTCGTATTTTTAATTGCATATATCTGGTAACAGCTATTAGACCAAATTTTTTCATATTATTAAAATTTAGTTGGGAAACTTAGAGAGGGCGATATTCAAAAAGGCACTTTGCAGGCAAATATTTCGAAAATGAAGCGACTAAATAAAAAATGTAATATAAAATATTTACTTGCATTTTTCAAGAACCGCAAGGCTGTACCATGCAGACGGACGGATTGATGGACGATACTATAAAGGATTCATAGGAAACCCTAAAAAAGATATTAATGACCTAGATAATAACCATCTGCAATAGTTAATAGGATTAGAAATAGAAAAACAATATCTACATAATTCCTCTATATTTAAGTAAAATTACCAAAATGGATGCGATAAGGAAACATATTGATCTATTACTTTTTAAAAAATAGTAATTAATCAACCAATAATAGTTAACCCTAGTTGATGAAAAACACTAATTTGTAATTATATATCTTCTTAACTGGGCCTCATAGAAAGTTGTACCAATATTAACTTGTATTCATGGGATACAATACAATATAATAAATTTAAAAGAAATGATTCGAAAACTATTTTCTAACAAATCTCAGTGTAGACGTAACAAAGTCAGATTTTAACGATTAAATGTGTCATTTATTATTTATCTAATAACTAATAAGTTGTGTATAAGATTTATTTTGTGGTCATTTTTATTAGTTTATTATACAAAGACTACCATAAAATATTAACAAAAAACTTATTTTTCAGGTTAAAGCATTTAGAAAGAGGCTCAACCATTTCTTCTTGACAAATAAACATTAAAGGTAAGTATTGACCTTTAATTTGATAACCTGTATTTTGATTATATATTAAATAAAAATTGTGGGGGGGGGGGTTAAAATCTAAATTTTGACTCATAGCCGCCCTCTTTATGTTGTATATTACTTTTTTTAAGACCGCCGCTAAACTAAAAAAAAAACATTTTTGTTGTTGTTGCATCACACTGTTTATGTTAACTAAAAAACAATATTTTTCTCTTTTTTTTTTCCAATTTTAAAGACATCCTTGTTATTGACATATACGACTGTAATACTGTGTTTGGTGAGATGTGATTTGACCAATCTTTTTTTAACCTCTTAACTATGATAGTACAAAGTTGCACGAAATTTGTAATAAAACACCTTCCTATTCACCTCCTCAACCTTCTTCGCTTATATGGTTATGTAAAATTTATTTGTGGAAGTTGATGTATAGCTTTGAAGGATTTGCAAATTAGGATTTGGGAACGCTGTTGCCACTTAGTAGTAATAGTAAAAACCGTAATAATATGTTTTAAAGAACCCCTTTCATTCATAAAATAATTAAAAGGGAAACTTTGATATAGGCCACTTTATGTAGATTAACCTTTAATCAGTTTTATATTCTTAGATTTGAATTAATCCCAACTGTTCGTGGAATAGTAAGTGGACCTTATAAATATTCAAAGACACGTAAATTGGTTGAAGCACTTACATTTGTTTAGGACATTTTAATGTGAATATTTGTGAATTTGTTGGAGCTGTAATTTACATTGTATAGGTTGATTTATAACCAATGAGATATGGAGCAAAAGTAGATACCTGACTTATTTGTTGCATTTTATTACATTTAGGCAGAGAATTGGAAAATTATGTAAATCTGATTATATAAATAAGAAGTCGACATAAATCAAAAATGAAGAAATCAATCGCTGAATTCATGAATAGTGTCTTAGATTCAAAAAAAGAACGGATATACAATAGATCTTAAATTTTTAAAAAAATAATACAAAATTTTAGAACCATTCGGCTTAATGAGGCAGACACCAAGTTTGCAAGTCAGGTCGAATAGGACATTACTAATACTTGAAACTGAAGTGTGACTAATCAACCGTAACTGCAAAAAAAGGAGAAGTGAGTTTTTCATAATCCCTTCATATATGTAAGTAGGTATACTAACACTGTTCTGTGACCGAGGATGGCTTGGGTCCGACGTGCCCAAAGTTTTCAGTTGCCCGGCAAAATAGTGCTGAAATGCTCGTAAAAATACTGAAATATTTACTGAAAATTGTAAAAAATTCCCGCATATATAGTCCTTATATCTGAAGAAGTGCAAAAAGTGACCATTAATGACGTCACAGACTAGTGATTATTGAACGAAATCCCAAGAACTGGTTGCGCCAAGTAAAAAGTCAATGTAAAATAAATAAAAATTCTTGAAATGTATTCATATTGGGTTCATCTTGTTCTTGTAAGTTTAAACTAAAAAAGTAAATGGCTGAAAAACGTCCAGTGGTTGTTGAAAGAGCCTCGTTAAGTGAGAGTACCGTGTATTAAGGATTGTTTAATGAACAAGCATGTAAAATATGTAGAAAATGTTTAAAATATAGTCATGTTTTGCATGTCCATCCTGCTGTACTTGTAAATCTTAGCTAGTGTATAGTCTTACAAAAAGTAAAACAAAGAAAATCAGACTAAGTGTACCAAATTGAAGTTTGCATAATCTGAGATTAATAAAAGCAAAATAAACCTAGCCTTACTTAGCCAAAGCTTGTTCAACCTGTATTTTTGCAATAAAGCGACTTTTCTGGTACAAATTTAAATTGTTTAACTAGTAAACTACATAAACTGTAAGGTCAAGTTGAAAGATAAGAAAAGTCAATTTTATAAATAAGATTTAATAATATTTGCGATGTAAATGTCACTAAATTGATGATTGTTTATAGTTGTTAAAACAATTAATAACTCTAGAAATATATACTGAGATATTGTGTGTATTGTAGCTTGTATCAACTTAAGATCTCTCTTTTACACATGTTTGCCTAAGAGGTCACGTTTCACCTGTGTTAACGTATCATGTGCGTTATACGTTAAAGCAATGAAAATATTGTATACTTTGTTTTTAAAAATATATTATTTTAATTTTATTTAAATATGTAATAATACGGCAATAATATACAAATAAAATTTACTAGGGTGTATTTTTGTGATCAAAAAAAATCTAAAGAGTGTATTTTTTGTAGTAAGAGAGTGGTTTTGCTGTAGGAAAAAAAGCCTTATGGAGTAAATTTTTTATCCTAGGGGGATTGAAAATATATTAAATATTTACATATGAGAGAGAGGGAGAGAGAAGGTCAAACAGATAGTTAAATGTTTTAATAATATTGAATTTATAGTTATAAGTGTATATTGTATTTCAAAAAATTATAAAATTTAAAAATATTATATGCGTTTGAAAGATCATTATCAGTGGATGTCCCGTAAACATTTTGCCCCTATGTGCGCATATTTTTCTCTTATAGTTTGGCTAAAAATATGGTTTATGTCAACTGCGCATGAGTCAAGAGGGCAGGTATACATGTTTTGGAAGGCATTGTTCGTCTAAACCGACATCTAATGCCAAAATTCACGGTTGTTCCTCCTACGTGCTTAAATTAAAATATGAAGGTATGCTATATCAGCCAAAAAAATTTTTTTAGGTTATTTAACTAATAAACCAAATAAATTTTGAGGTCAAGTTGTTAGAGAAAAAGGTCAGTTTAGCAGATAAGCTTTAATAAAGTTTGCCATATAAATGTTAATAAATTGACATTCTTTTAAAAATACCGTTATTATTGATATTTTATATTATTATAATGTACTTTATAAATATACCAGGTGAACAGTTTGCATTGTTTCTCTCCTATAGGTGGTAGGTATCTAAATAAAAAAAATTGTTTTTAAATTCTTCTGAACAAAACAAGTTAATAGATTGATGGTCTCAAATGCATCTTCTCTAGTTTGGATCTATCATTATTAGCTTTCATCCAAGTAGAAGAATCCAAATTTTTGTAGGTTTGTTACAAAGTTTAAATGAAATAAATTTCTTTAGCAAATAAGTTTTTTCTGTTCTTTCTATGCATCTTTTGATTATACATCTTTTTATTTTCGGGATTAGAAATGGTTGCAAAACTAAATATTTTAGTGAGAGAATTGCTGTTGATTTTTCTTAATAGAAAAAATGTCCAAATATAGATGGAGTTGTAGTGGTCTCCGAAGAGAAATTTTATGACAACACAAATAACGTATCTGCTGCCTTCCGATGATTGTTCATGTTTGATTAATCGTAGGTCTGGATCATTAAAATCTGTTAATATTAGATATTAGAATATATTCAGAAAGGGGTAAAAAAAAGTTAACCTAACAGCAGTATCCTGTAAAAGACGAATCCACAGTAAGTTTCGTGATGATGAAATTTGGTAACTTCAATAGGAAACTTTTTCAATGACAGTTCGGTCCAATATTTTTAAAATGTGCATTATTAAAGTAAAACAACATATAAAATAATATTCAGCTTCGCTTAATTACTGGTCGTCTGTAATATTTTATCTTTCTGTCAGGTTTTTTTGTAGAAGAGAACGGAGGGACACGTTTTTCTTGGTCTATCAGACAAATTTGCTATCTCATTGAGATATCTTCTTTATTCTCTGTTTAAATTATATTAATCGATAAGAAAAATGAGTAAATAAGTGAGTTACTGTTAACTTCTGTTTTGCCATTAAATTTTATTTCACAATAAACCAAATTAATTGTTGGGTAGATAGTAATATAAGAAAGATCAATTTATCAAAAGAAATTAATAATATTTGCCATGCAAATGTTATTCAATTAATACTTTTTTAAAATTGCGATTATTATTTCTACTTTATATTATGATGAACTTTGGAAATACACCAGGTGATTACTTTGTATTGTCTCTATTTCTTTTCTTTTCACATAGGAGGGCATGTGTGGTAGGTATTTGGATAACTAGTAGGTAAATAGGTAGGGTAAGAAGAAAACTACCTACCCTAGCTACCTTCTTATATTGATTAGTGTTGTTGTTTTTTTTTTGTTTTCGGAAAACTACAACCAACATTCAATCAAATTGCAATTTCTCCAATTTTATAATATTCTTCAACAGGACAATCATTATTTTGTACACACGAATATTTCTTCTCCACACAAATCACCTAAAATACTTAATTCACCTTTAAAAGTATTATTCTTGCTGTTATACATTTATTGCTTATTTATAAACTTTTAGAACTGAACACATAGATCTTTGTATGTATTTTAATTACATCTTAATTCAATATTATATGTTCCGAAATAGATAAACTGGTTAAGAGACAATTTAACTTAATATATTAAAAATAAATATATATTTTTTACGTAAAATTAGTGAAAGCACGAATTATCTACCTAATGAATCGCTCGACTACTATCGCCATCATCACAATTCGGTGGACATTTTTGTACTAATCTTAACCTAGCACTTGGGAAATATTATAAATAAACTCTATTATTTTTTAGAGGAGGAGTTACGCTTGAAGAGGTTGAAAGTATTATTGATAGAGAGCGCGGTAACAGGGGCTTTAAATCTTCTCGATTTTGGAAAAAATATTTAAACTTTTCTCATATAGCTCGTTTATTAATAAAAAAAATTGAAAATTTTTGATAGACTTTCTATTTCTAATCATTCTCTCCCTATTTCCAATCGATATTACATAAACAGACAGGTAGGGTTCTACCTTCTACCTGCCTATCTCCTTTTAACTTACTTACCACCTATATCCCCATCCTATAGGAAATAAAAAAAAATTAGAGACAATACAAAGTTCACAGTAATATAAAATAGCCATAATTATGATGATATTAAAAGACTTTCAATTTACTAACATTATATGGCAAACATTATTAAATCTTATCTACTAAATCAATCTTTCTTCTCCGGCTTCTTGATCTCAAAATTTATTTAGTTTATTAGTTAAATAGAACAAATTAAATTCTTGGTTTATCGATTATACGTAATAATTTTTAAATATAAGTATATACTAGGGAGCGAAATATATACACATCTCTTGGCAGACGTGAATTGGAGCCTTAGAGTTCATTTTACATAAAACATACCCCGAAGTTAACGAAAAATAGATTGTGCCCTTTTGGCATATGTTGACCAAAACTGATCTCAGGACTAAACTAGAAGAAAAAATATGCCCACATAGCAGTAAAGTGCCTTCGACACTCCAAGTAATAATAATCTATAATATAAAGAAATTATTTTTAAATATAACGTATATGGACTTTTTGACACAACTACACATACAACATTATATATAAGATTTATCTGCAATTCCCGAGAATGAAAAACATCCCCATAAAAGCTTTCTTACAACATTAAAACCACCCTTTTCCACGAAAAAATACCCCGTAAGATCTTTTTGATCACAAAAATAGCCCCCTACCACAAGAAAAAATACCCATAAGAAGTTTTTGACCATGAAAAAGTACCCAATACGTTTTTTTATATATTACTGCCGTATTATTACTCATTCAAAAAAATGATAATGTTATACTTTTAAAAACAATATATACGGTCTTTTGACTACTGCAATGTTGTGAAACTCATATTAATATAAAAGTAGATAGGCATAAGGCACATGACAGTTTCGTACAGGTTAATACATATTCATACAGATCAAAGTGAAAACTTAAATAAATATGTGTAGAAGAAACGTCTAAGGGAGAGCGCCCACCTATCAGACAAAGCCAAGACACGGACGCGAGAAAAACTTAAAGCAAATCTGTTCGGTAACTCGCATGCCTTTTAAATTAGGTCGCATATACTAGTGCGACACAACATGATCAAACATGCATATTTTATTTCTGTGTCTACTATTTGTCACGTTTGTGTCTTTATCTAATAGATGGGCATTCGGCCTTAGGTTGATACAAGCTACCATACTCACGGTACCTCGGTGTATCTTCTAGAGGTTATAATTATATTAAAATACTAATTAGTTTATACGTATAGTATCAATTTACTGACATTATCATGGCAACTATTATTAAGTTTCATCGGCTACGTTTGCCTGTTTTTTTCTTACCCCTTGACCTCACATTTTATTTGGTTTAGTAGTAAATTAAATTAAATTAGCAGCAAAGCGTCTTTTACGACAAAAATGTAGAGTGGACAAGCTTTGACTAGGAAACCCTAATTTTGCTCTCATTAGTCCCAACACAACAGGGTGAACAAGCTAAACATGACAATATTTTAAATATTTTCCTATTGTACATATACTTATTTAACTGGAAATGTTATGTTCTTTTACTTTTCCTTCAACAACCACTGGACATGTAACGTCATTTACAATCATTTCTTGCATTTCTTCTTAAACAACATTCTTACTCATTTAACAATTCTTTATACACGTTACCCTCACACAACGAGGCTCTTTTAACAACTACTGGACTTATGACATCATTGTCGATCACTTCTTCGGAAAGTTTTCAGTCATTTATTGTTCTATGGCTTGGATTTACAAAAACAGGGTTGATAAGCTAAACATGAACACATTTTTACTTGCAGTTCATAGGATTTCGTTCAACAACCACTAGTCTGTGAAGTCATTGATAATCACTTCTTCGGATACAAGAACTACTTATCCGAGGAATTTAAAAAATTTTCTGCAATTACTTTAGCACTTCATTGGCGGCTAACTGAAATCCTTGGGCACTTTAGATGTATTCATGCCTTTCGTAGTCGCAGAGGAGTGTTAGTTTTCCTACTCATGTAAACAAAAATGGAGATTTTCTAACACCTATCGTAACGCTAAAGTAAAATAAAAATCGTTTATTTTTCTAAGCTTTCGATCGAACAGTTAAAAGGTAGCGAATCTACTTTAGACTTTAATTAATTTGGATATAAAAATATAAAACAAATAGACAGGAAATATTTTTGAGGGTGCTCTTGGTACATTTCAGCAACCTGGTTAATTTTACAAATCGACTATGAATAAAAATGCATGAACTTCATTTCCTGTTGCTAACTTGCAACTACGCAAAAAATGCATGAATTTTAAGTGTTATTCTGATACGTAAATTTCACTAGCTCCTCTTGAAATATTCTATACTTGTTTTGTAATATTTTTTAAGCATTGCCTATACATGCTGAGATCATTTTGTTCAACTCATCGAAACATGTAGCTGATGTTTGTGTTTTCAGTTTTTTTACTAGGCAAGACTCCTGTCTATATTTTCCCCTCTATGTGGTCGTGTCTAAGACACTAAATACATCCATAAAACAGAAATGACGAGTTGTTGTAGATCATAACAAACTTAATGAATTAACAGTGGTTGATAAATATCCCCTCCACAAAATTTCTAACCTTTTACAATAATTTATAAAGCAGAACTCCCACGATTCTTTCCTTTTGGATAATATCCACTATTAGTCCGTTCGCATGTCTTTTAAATTTCTTTTCCACCTTCCAAAGACTCATGGACAATAATTAGCTCCGCACAATTAAGGAGCCCTTGGTTCAATTCGCGGTTGGACTTGAGTATTTACAATGGTAATTATATACTTTGTTATATTATTTTCATTAATAAATTGTAATTGGTTGCATTGCAGAATGGTTTAAAGCCATAAAATAACAACCGCTATTTAAAAAATATATTTAATTAAACATTCTAAACGAGCCTTACATTAATGATATAGTTACATATTCTCCTACTATCCTTAAGTAGATTGGTCGTCTCAGAGAAATATCTAAAATAGTTCTCAAAAAAAAACTTGAAGGTTTAGCAGGACAAATCTTAGATTCCCTGCAGAGGAACTAGTTTTTACAGAGGTATAAATAAAGTGAAGTCCCCAAAAAATATATACATTATCCAATCTCAATCCAGTCTATAAAAATACATCAAAATGACAAAATGTGTAGGAAAAATCTAAACCGATCCCTAGTTATAATGGATATGCTAAGAGCAATATAAGAAAATACCAAGACATCTTTTTTAAACCCTACAAAAATCACACCCCCACTACAAGATACGAATTAACTAAGAAATTTAAATAAGGCAACCAAACACTTTCAATGTTTTTCAGCACTACGCACTCAGTTACAAATAGTATGAGACCATGGTCAAGAATTCTAAAATTAAGAGCATTAGCCACTCCCTATTGAATGAAGAATAGATTCCATACCACTCTCTTCGAAATGATCCCTGTAAATCTCGCAGAAAATATTCATTTAACGTTGTACCTTGTTTGATATTATATGGACATGCGGCAATCGGATCTAGTAAAACTATATCAAATATAGAAGACATCTCAACTTAATGTGACACTATTTTAAAGTTATACGGGACATAACTGGAACGCAAAAACAAAACTCGATAGAAAGATACCACCATAAAAGGATCTTAAATTATAATTAAAGTCAAAAAATGCATTTGAGAGTTTTTTCGAAATTCGTAGTCTCCCAAAAATTCAGCTATTCTTGTCAATCCTCAAATAAATTAATCTAATAAAGTTAACTTTGACAGACTAAAACCCTAATCTGAAAAAGCATTTTTTCTCGCAATGACGCCCCTCAATTACACTCCTAAACATTACTGTCGGGATTTTCTTCCCTATCAAAGCTACCATTAAAATCTCGAAAAAAAAATTATCTACAAGGAACTTCTGCCTACAAAAGAACCAATCTTGCATAATGATAAAATAATAAATATCATGGAAGACAATCTTGCCCCCCAAAAAAAATCGTAGCTAGTAGTAGTCTTGAAAAAGACTCAAATGAACCTGCGCACATAAACTCCAACTCAATAAATCTTCAATATAAAGATACAAAAAAATTATGCCTACAGGAGAAGACGTGCCATAATTAATGGATTGGGAACAATTTGGAAAAAAAATACTGGTAACCGTAATGCATCGGATGATGAATAATTCAACAACTTAATAGAAAAAATTACGTGAGACGCGACACAAACTAAAAAGCTAATGAAAAATTAAATTTTGATAACTTCAGTAACTAAAAACTTTATATCGACTAAACAATAAATTATTATTTAAAAAAAAATAAATAAAATAAACCAACTTCGAACAATGACACGAAAAGGTAACAACTAAATTAACTGTGTTATATTAAAATTAACTTAATAATTGTTGATTTATTATCATACCCTTTTTTTAAGGCGGTGCCATAGAAGTTGAAGGAATTATTTAAAAATTAGTTTTTAATATATTGGTTTTATATCACTAGTATATTAATTATATAGTTTTTAATTTATGTTCCATTTCTGTTTACCTTGGTTGCAGGACTTTCTTAAAATTTAAATTGGTGGGCCACATCAAAAGAGTACTAAGTAATTAAGTAAATATGTAACTATTAATTTAATTGAAATATAAATTTATTCATTTACTTTTTATATTTTAATGCCATTTTCTGAAGTCGGTATATATAGGAAATGAGTTATGTAGGCCATCGCCTAGGCCCAATATTCCACTTTTAGGCCTTGTGAATCTCAAGAACTAGCTATAAGAGACCTTTCGATCAGAAAATTAGGGGCTATATCATACTACATTTTCAGCCAATTCAACTGAAACCTGTTTGTCATAAGGTTGGTGGGATTCCTATCTCAAGGTTACTTGGAATTTCTGGGTGCAGATCCATGACTTGGCTGCGTGTGATTAGTTTTTATTTAAAAATTTGAAAAGGCACCTCGAGAGATATCATGTTGCGAATGATAACCAGTTGAAAGATAATATTGATATTATTCCTGATGGGCCTTAGCAGCACAGGTGGTGCAAATCTATTCAAGTTCAGGAAATTATATAGAAAAATAAAATTGGAGAAGTAAAGTCGTTATCGATTTTATTTTTATAATATTTCAAAAACTTTTCTAAAGAAAACAAAAGGATTATAGCTAAAGGCGAAATAATTATTGTTGTATTTTGTATTTGTATTTTGTTATTTACAGAATAATGATTTTCCATATTCAAAATTTAAAGCAAAATGCCAGCTTTTGGAGATTTTTGTTGCAATGCTGCTGAAATTGCTTTGAAATAAATCATTCCGAAACAAATTTTATAGCAAATAAAAAGCTTTTCAGCATTCTCGGATTATTTTCTATGAATATACTTAAATAACAAGAATATTAAATTTCCTCTAATTCTTCATTCCCGTAAAAAAGGCACAAAATTTTAAATATAGTTTTACAATAGAACGACAAGAAGAAGCCGTTTGCATAAAATTCACTTTCCAAAATGAATTTTATAGAGCAGTAACTAAATTCTCGAAGATTAACCATTTAATTTTATATTTCAAAAAACCGACGCACTAACGAGCATTTGGGCTCAAAAACCGGACAAAAAGGAGAAATGCAAACTAGACAAGTAATCATCGAAATTATTTTTTTGTATATATTAGTAACCGTACTATCATAAAAATATGATAAAGTGGCCCCTCCACGCAGCTACGCTTCACTGCAATTTAAGCTTCGTTCAATACGCACACATTCGTTCATGATAGATTTTTTTTAGACTTGTGTTTGGTGTCTGGTATTTTGTAAAGTGAATATTAAAAAAAAAATTTTTGTGATGGAATCTGAAGAACAAGGTATGTATTTAATTTTAATATATATTATTTAGAAATATAATGACTCTTTAGTATTCTTATGGACCTAAAACAATATGCAAGAAAATTTCTATTTTTTTATTTTTCTTTTTAACTAATTATTGTTTTTGAAAATGTTCCGAGCTAGGTCGAGCTATAATTCTTTTTTTATAATGAACTATAGACATTAGCCATATCATAATAGTTAAAATATTTTCCACATGTTTCCACCTCTTCAAAAAACCGCTTTGAGTTCCACGGGTTTTTTTTGCAATAATTTTGGTTATCTTTTTATAACATACATATTTTTTTCCTATGGGTACAAATTTTACATCAAATGTTATTGAGGTATATCGTAAAACGATATACATGCTTTTTAAATAAAGCACATCCAACACACTTGAAGATAAGGTATCATTTATGGAACATAAGCTTTACGAAATGATGAAATGTCTCCAAAACGAGTACCATACCTTAAGTCACGATTTAAAACATTTTAATAGTGATTTGAAGAAAAGATGGATATCATTTAACTATATTGAAAAAAGATTTTTGAAAACAAAAACGAGAAATGGCTTAATACATCAATACCAATACATAACTGGGCCACGAATTCTACGGGACGCCCAAGGAAGCATTTCTAAGAATTACATGATCGTAGTAAATGACGAAATACAAAAGAACTCCGCGAACAGGTACTTGTTGAGGAGCTTACCTATGCAGCCAGCGTACGTCAACGAATGTCTGGAAATGCCGCGGCCTCTAAACTTATAATAGATGCAACTTCTACACCAACAAGCGCCAAACATTACAGGAAGGTAATAAATACTGCTCAGAAACTGAAAGTAAAAAATTACACACCTGAACAAGCTTTGCAAATCTTTGTTGAAGGTGACTTTACAAGGAGGCAGTGGGAGTTGTTATACGATTCCAATAAGGGTATATTTCCTTGGTATACTCTAATTAGAGAAGCAAAGAAACTCTGCTATCCAAAACCAGAGTCAATCCGAGTTACGGAGGCGAGTGTTGAAGTTGTGCTTCAGGACCTACTTGATCACACAGTAAAGAGACTTTGTTTTTATCTTGAGATAGATTTTTTATGGGAAAACGTACAATTACCCTAAGTCAGCATGTAAAACGATACCCATTACGTTCTTTTAATATTACTCCCCTCTCCCTCCCCACCCTAAGTCAGCGACCTATCACCCGATTGATAAAGTAATGCCAGAAATGAAATTGGAGCACTTAAAAACATATAAAACGATAACCATTACGTTTTTTTAATATTACTCCCCTCCCCCTCCCCACCCTAAGTCAGCCCCCCTTTACCCGATTAGTAAAATAATGCCAGAAATCAACTTAGCGCCCTCAAAAATCTCTGGACACTGATTTTAACACGTCTAGAGTCAAAAACAACGACGTTATTAATTTTTGTCCGGTTTTTGAGGCCAAATGCTCGTTAGTGACATTTTGTTTGCACTTCTAAAGAAAATAATTTGATTATAGTACTAAGAGCGAAATATACATTAAAATAAAGGTTTTATCTTCATACTTCGACTTCAGTGACACAATCATGCTCTCCTATATTCAAAATTTAACGCAAAATCCCAATTTTTCCAAATTTTCCTCACCGTTCAGCCGAAATTCCTTTTAAATAAATGTGTATTATAAATGACTCCTATATAACTGTCATTTGGATACAGATTTTACAACAAATAAAACTAAGTCAATTTTCTATGAATAAATTTAAATATACTACTATGAGAAAAAAAATTTCCATTAGTTCTTCATTCCTTTTGAAAAAAAAAAACAGAAAATTTTGAACAATGTTTCTAAGAGATAGCCAAAAGCAGACCGTTTGTATTAAATTCGGTTTCCGAAATTTCAATTATCAATTTTATTGTAGATAAAGTAAACTGGCATTTTCAATTGAGACGTCCCATGTGTGTAACCGTTGCAATACCTTATGAAGAAATGAATATGTAACCGCTTATAGTATTACAAGGAATTTATTTATGGTCTAGAATTTCTATTTCAAATTTATGTTAAGTTATACTTTTTACTTACTTTTAGTCGCTAATGATAATAAGTTTTTATGTAAATTTTAACATGTCAGAATGTGTATTACTGCTCAAGCAAAAAAAAGTAACTTTCCTTAAACACAAATAAGTTTTCAATCCCTTGTAGCTTATAAAATTAAAAGCTAGACTGTAACTCCTACCCGATCAAATTTTTCCATTTCAAAAACATAAATAAAAAATGCCTTAAAAAGGTTTTTTGTGCTAACCTTTATATTACCAACTCCGCTCTTGAGTTCAGACATAAAGGACATCAACCGCAAAGATCTCCAAAAATAAATTGATGGATTGTAACCTGAAGCGAAATTGGCTAACCTTTCTAATTTTTTTTGCCCATATACCTTACAGAGTTATTATTTGGGTTTGTAATTTTTTTGCATTAAAATTTTATTAATGGATTTGTCATCGTGGAGTTTATTTTTCGCAAAAAGTAGCAAATAAAACAACTATTTAAATGTCTTTTAAGGTAATATTTGGTGTGAATTACTTAATCGATAAAATAACCCATTTTATTTTAACACTTACAAAAGAGCTAAATAGTCACATACAAAATTGCAATTAAACATTTTAAAATTTATATTTAACCCAAGGTAAGTTAAATATTACCAGGGTAACCGTTTAGCATTGAAGTCATGCTGAAAAGACTGTGAAGACGTTAACAATCTAGAAAGATTTATTAGTTGAAGCTTGATGAAGAACGCAGGAAGATCTAAAAACTAACTTCAGAAACATAAAAACTAACAATAATGTCAATAATATATCGCATTCTTTACGGCAACAAAAGATAAACAGATTAGATCAGAATAAGAAAGGTAGTGGTGCGGAAAATAAACAACGGTAGATGACTGCAGAAATACTGAATCTAATTAAAAAAAACAAGGCAACATAAGAGCAATACACATGAATACATGACAAGACAAAGAAAATGAGACTTAAAATCTGAGAAGTAAAGGAGAGGTATATTTCGGACAGATGTAGGAAAATGAAAGAGTTGGAGATGAAAACATGATTATTTTAACATGTATAAAAAAGTTAGAGAGATCGCTAAATTATACAGGGAGTCCAGGAAAATGTAGGAAATCTTCCGGATATGAACAAACACGTGAAAGGAATACTACATGTTCATATAGACTTTTTTCGTATAGGCCTCCTTTTCGGAATATGGGCTCCCAAAGAGCTGCAATGGAATCAAGTTTTTTACACATAATTATTTAACCACCAGGTATGTATTTAATAGAATTTATACCAGGTAAGACCCTTCATATTACTACCCAAGAAAGTATGAATTATTCACAGCTGCATGGACGGACTAGCTCTGACACTCATAACCGCATTTTTTATGAAAAAGAGGAGTTTTCCCCTGTCACCATAATTTCAATAAAAAGTTAAACTAACCGCTTAGTTAAAAACTTCGTAAGAAGGTTCAACATGGGCTCCGTGAAGTCTTATACACTCGCGGGCACGGCGAATTGAGGACTGTTGTACCCGCCACATTAACTCAGCATTATTCCTTATTTGATCACAATGAAACGTGATTCTCCGTAGAAGTTCCTCCCTAGTATCGATTGAAGTGAAATACATCAGAGTTTTGAGGTGTCCTCACAGGTAGAAATCCAACTGCGTTAGATCAGAAGATCGAGGAGGTCAGGCAATAGGTCCTCCTCTACCTATCCAAAGGTTTGGATAGACGATATTCAGATGCTCCTGCACTGAACGATAAAATGCAGTAGTGCACCATCGTGCACGTAGTACTTGTTTCAGCGGGTTTCAAGTGGTAAGTACAATACTAAATCATGAAAAGCCCTCTGGATGAACTCGAAATAAAGTTCTCCATTCAGTCTTGCCGGCAACACGAATGGCCAAAAAAAATGCTATGATTCCCGCCCAGACATTAATTGATTGAAACTAATGATGCGAAACAATAGTTGTATGAGAATTTTCATCAGTCCATATATTTGAGTTGTGAAGAGAATAGTGCTAATGGAGTTTACATTATTTCATTGCTAATCCAATAGCCAGTTGACAAACTGCATTTTACGGAGAAAATCTTCAGGAATCAGTTCATGCACCTTTTGCAAATGAAATGAATATAACAGCTCTTGTTAAAGAACTTTATGTACTATTGTTTTCGATGTGCTCGTTGTAACAGTGTCATTTAGAGCATTTAAAATAGTTTCCTCTACTTGCTGCTTACGTACTATTCTTCCCCGACCAGCATCTTTAATTCTCTTCTCAAAATTTCCTTAAATTATGAAGAAATTTAATAATATTACCTTATTAAATGGAATCACCTACCATTCTCCCATAGACGTTGGTCAACTCGTTGAAATTTTTTCTAATCTGGAACAGTACGATTAGGATATCTCTCCTGATAAAACCTCCTGGCTTCCAAAGCATTGCAAGATGCAAGACCATACATCATATGTATATCTGCATACTCAGTAAACACGTATTTCATCTTTCGAATTATTTCACAACTAATTTCACAACGAAATCCAAAAATTAGTAAAATAATTCCAAGTAGAGAATCAATGGGTCGGCGATATGAAAGTTGAAAAGTTATAAAAAACTTTGTTTTTGGTATCGATAAATAAAACACATATTTTTTGCGAACCTAGGTCGAACTGCAATTCACAGAATTAGACGTTTTTAACTAAAGAGGATCGAAATTTGGATCGAAATTTTTTTATCATAAGATTGAAGGTTGAACATTTTAAAGAAATAAAGATGTATTTTTTATCGAAATACGCCAAGTACATGCTGTAAATAAAATGACATTTTTTTCGAAAACTTTTAGGATTAGCGACATGAAGGAAGAGTACTTAATTTTTGGTCAATAGTTATATATGTACAAAAACGTTGTTCAAAGTTCTTATCGGATAGGGTGTAAAAAAATGGGGTCATGAGTGTCAGCTAGTCCATCCCTGCAGCTTGGAGTAATTTACAACACTTTTTGGATAGTAATTTGAAGAGTCTTACCTGGTATACATCACATCAAAAAATTATTGAGATATACCTAGTGGTTCAATAATTATATGTAAAAATTTTGATTTCATTTCAGCTCTTTGGGAGCACATATCTCCGAAGAGGAGGTCTAAACGAAAAAAGTTTATATGAACTTGTAATATTCATTTCACGTGTTTTTTTCATAGCTGGGAGATTCCCCACATTTTTCCGGATACCCTGTATAACAAACAAATCCACGTGCTTTGATATATTCCTGTGAAAAAATCATTCTGGATGATAATGAGTCGCTAAAAGCCTGGAGGTTACATGTCTTTGGATTGTTTCATGAAAATAGATGGAAGCGACCCCAGGATAAAAAGAATGAAGAAGGCGTTGATATGCTGAAAACCGAAGTATTGCATGCCATAAATTTTGCCAATATAAGAAAAGCAACTGTACCATATAGTATCCCCGTAGATCTTTTAAAAATAATTGATGACGGAAAGATAACGATTGCTAAGAAGCTTTTTACTGCTGTATGTAACATCGATGAGATATCAGATGAATGACTAAAATCAGTATCCATAACACTTCTGAAGAAACAACGCGCAATGAAATGTGGTGATTTTAGATTAATTGACCTTATAAATCATACTCTAAAAGTCGTTTTATGTATCATACACAGGCACATTAGAAATAAATGTGGAGCTGATGTACATGATACCTAGTTTACTTTAAGAAATGCCCTCGGAACGCAAGAAGCTCTGTGCATTGAATGTACTCCTTTAAAAATGCCATGACCAACGCAAAGATGTTTTCTAATACTTTATTGACTACTAGAAGGCATAAGAGAGTTCAACACAATAAGCTAATGAAAGTATTGAAAAATACTGGTTATGATGGTAAATATATGAGTATTATCGAACACCTCTACTGGCAACAGAACGTGGTGGTGCATGTTAATGGAAGAATAACACAAAATTGTAGGATACAGCTGGGAGTACTCACCGTGGTTTTAACAAATATTGAAGTAATCATCACCATTTTATACGCGCACGACACAGTCAAACTGAGGAATAAATTACAGGAACTGCAAAACTTAACAGATTCTGATAATACGACTGAAAAATTGCTTTCATATTTTTTAGCCATGATCTCTACCTAGACCCTGCTCTCCAAATCAATGGGATAAATATTGAAAGGGTACCTCATCTTCAATATACTGCATGATAAATCACAGAGCAGCTCGATCCAGACAAAGAAATAATATGTAGAATTTAAACAGCATTCTTAAAATTAAGATCGCTTCTCTGTTACAACAGTAAAATGCTATATTTGGTCTGTTTTTTTTTACACGAAACTGACATCTGGACACTGAAGATCTCTACAATAAATAGTTTGGAGGTATTTGAAATTTGGTTACACAGATCCATGTTGTGAATACCTTGGACAGCTTTACAGACGTATCAGGTGGTTTTGGAAGGTGCGAACACTACTCGAAAGTTGTTAAGCCAAATTATATACAAAAAACTGTCTTATTTGGCTCGCATATTACAAGGACATCGTTAGCGTATCTTCATTCGATCATGACAGGAAAGATAAAAGAGCACAGATGCGTTGGAAAAAGGCAAGCGTCAAGGCTTAAAAACATACGCGAATGGACAGCCATACAAAGCGCAGAACAACTTTTTAAGCTAGCTGAAAATAAAGAGGAACTCGTCATTGTAATCGCTAACACAAAATTAACTCGTGATAACTTTCGTACGATTATTATTAACAACTTTCGACGTGGTTTATCTTAACAAGAGTACATCGATAAACGTGATTCTTTATACAGCGATAAAGTACCTACAAAAACCACTTTATATCGCTGGTTTAGTGAATTCAATCGTGAGCGTTGCTCGCTCACGAGCGAATCGCGTAAAGGTAGCCCAAAAACGGTTGTGGTGATGCTGTGCGTGAATTGAAACTGCGAGATCGTCATATGACATAACGTGAGATTAAGGTATCCATGGGCACTAGTTACATCGGTGTATATAATATATTGCTTGAACGTTTAGCCGAGAAAATATATTTGATTTGAATTATACTCATATCGATTGCTGGTAAGAAAACGTTCAAAAATACGGTCGCGGTGCTTCAAAAAACATTTATAAAATTGTGACAGGTGACGAGTCTTAGATCTATTAGCCCGAAAATAAATATCATTCAATCGTACATGTCTTTCGTGACAAGCCAAAACCAGCAAATTTGCTCATGCACGAAGCACTTCGAAACAAAGAGTCGTCTGTTTTTTTCGGAAAATCTTGTCATGTTACAAACAAAGGATCGTAGAATGGTCAATCTTAAATTCTACATAACCATTTTTTTGCTTGCGTCTTCAGTGAATTGAAGAAAACAAACCGCAACGACGGATCATTCACCACCATTACAATGCGAGCTCTCACATATTGGCTAAAACATGTGCCTTTTTAAGCACTCAAACCTGATGTTGATGGGTAGTGAATATTTTGAAATACAATAGAACAATTCTTAATGATAAATATTTGATTTTGCTTCTTATTTCCTAAATATAAACGTAAATATAGCTTACTGCATAAAATTAAATCCCACCAAATTTTAGGCTAATTAAAACCTTGAACTTGATATACGCTTTATCAATAAAAAAAGATTTAAAAATTAGAAATAAATATTTATTTTCGTCATTTACATGACCTGCGACTATGCAAATCTGTTGGTTTTGATAAACATTCTTCAACGATTTAGGGTGCATTTGATTGGCCTCGGTCAAATTTGTGTAATCTAACTGAAATATTTGATAAATTTTTAGCGACATATGTAGGTTAATTAAAGGTGGTAGCTGA